>JACEFZ010025560.1:0-71923 GCA_014155875.1 Cepaea nemoralis | reverse complement strand
TTTGTTTTCGAAGTTCTCGATCAGGGCCACCAATCGCCCTTGCGTGGGGTACATTAATACCTCGGTTGTATCTCTTCGACTAGATCGGCTGTTCTAGACTTACTGAAAAAGGAGAATTGGACTTTTGGGAATTTTGCTAGGTGAATTCTCAGCAGTTCCATGACATAGGCCCCCTCTTAAGAGAGTTGACCGCGTCGACTGTCTCCTGCTGGATGTTCACTCCTAGTAAACTCGTCCTCTGCCTCTGGGACTGGATGCCTAGACAGAAAGTCAGCCCCAACATTCTCCTTACCGGGAATGTATTCCACCGTAAAGGTGTAGGGCTGAAGCAACAACGACCAACGCATCAAGTGCGCGTTGAGCTTATGGGAGGTTGCCAAGAACATCAAGGGTTGATGGTCTGACTGGACACGGAACTGCACCCCATACAAATAGGGCTGAAATTTTTGCACGGCCCACACGAGTGACAAACATTCTCGTTCCACGGTCGAATAATTCCATTCGGCAGGCAGAAGTTTTCGACTCGCGTACGCAACTGGTCTCAAAACAGAAGCGTCCTCCCTCCCCTCCTGTAACAATGTCGCCCCAATTCCAATAGCACTTGCATCCGTTCTCAATACAAAGGGTTTGGATAGGTCGGGAAGTTGCAGGACAGGTTTGCTGATTAAGGCCTCTTTCAACTGACTGTACAGTTGAAGAGTTTGGGAAATGCATACTACAGGCAGCGCGAGAAACAGTACCAAGAGGAGCCCGTAAACAATATAAACCCTACTGGAGTAGTGAACTGGAACAGTTGCATAATGATGTTGAAGTGTGTAGAAAGGAAGCAGAGGCCACACCAAGCCAAGAGCACCACAATAAATTCCAGCATGCAAAAGCCAAATTTCAAAGGACCAAGCTGCAGGCTAGACGGAAAAGCTGGCAGGAGAAAACGGAGTCTCTGAACTTTGAAAGAGACACAAGGAAATTGTGGAAGCTAATAAAACAGCTTAATGACGAGGGCACAGGGAGAAACTCAAACATTGCACTACATAAAGATGGAAAAATCTTAACAAGAAAGCAGGCAGCTGACCATTTTGCGGACTCGTTCGCACAAGATAGCAATATCAAAATTAGTCCAGAGAAACAACAAGAGATTCGAGAGAAACGACAACATACAGGACAGAAGGAAATAGTACATGAGGTTCTGGAGACACCCATCACAATCAGCGAACTGGAGCTAGCCATATCAAAACTGAAAATGAGAAAGTCACCAGGAGCTGATGGTATCTCCAATGAAATGATCAGGAACCTAGGAACAGAGGCCAAAACAAAGCTGTTGCAGATCTTCAATAACAGCTGGACCTTAGGCAGTGTTCCACAAGCCTGGAGAGAAGCAATCATGATACCCCTCCTAAAATCAGGGAAAGATGGTTCCATTGCCTCTAGCTACAGACCAATTAGCCTCACCAGCTGTCTCTGCAAAACACTGGAGCGCATCATCAATCACAGACTGCAGTGGTACATTGAAAGTAAAAACATCCTTGTGCCACAGCAGGCTGGCTTTAGGCAGTGCTACTCTACGGAAGATCAGACAACCTACCTCTCTCAAGAAATTGAGGATGCATTCCAAGAGAAGAAGCTGGTGCTTGCGGCATGGATAGATCTGAAGAAAGCCTTTGACAAAGTCTGGAAAGAAGGTCTGATGAAGAAACTGAGAAACTGCAAAGTCAATGGAAGAATGTACAAATGGGTGAAAGCATACTTGCACAACAGAAGAGCCCGAGTACAGATAGACGAACTCAAGAGCAAGAAAGTACTACTGCGTCACGGTGTCCCCCAGGGCGGAGTCTTGTCCCCCACACTTTTTCTAATCTTCATCAATGATCTTGTTGCTCACCTACCGCATGGAATTAAAGCGGCAATGTACGCCGATGACCTGGTTCTATGGAGCACAAATGAATATGCATCAGTGGCAACCAGATTGCTACAAAGAGCTGTAGATACATTTGCTGCATGGGCAAATAGATGGTGTGTCAGCATAAACACTGACAAGTGCAGCACCACCCTATTTACCCTCTCTCCAAAACAAAAGGCAGGGATCATCCAGATAAATGGAACACCCCTAAGAGAAGATAAAGAACCAACATACCTTGGAGTAACATTTGATGGCAAGCTGACATGGAGAAAGCACATCAACAAAGCAGTAGCAAAAGCCAGAAGGAAAACAGCCATCCTGAGAAAGCTAAATGGAACCACATGGGGAGCCAGTACGAAAATACTTAGCAAAGTTTACCAACAGAGCATACGACCACACCTGGAATATGGGTCAACTGCGTGGTGTTCAGCATCAAATACCACACTACAAGAGCTGGACAAGGTGCAAAATCAAGCACTTAGAGTCACCACAGGAGGGATGAGATCAACCCCTATAGTGGAAATGGAGAAGATGGGGAGGACACAGGCCCTGAGTGAGCGCAGAGATACGAAAACGCTAATACAAGCAGAAAAGTTCCTCAGCTTGCCAGGCCACCCTATGAAGAACAGATTTGAAAACCTAGCTATGGGGCGGTTGAAAAGAAGTAGTTTTATCCACCAGGCCAAACGACTCTGCAGAGAAACCACTGATCTGCCCACAGTTGGTATTACCCTAACAACTATTCCAGAGCGAACTCCATGGAAAGATGAGCATAGACTATCGTTATAAATCCAGACAAAAGTGAGAGGAATATTTGACAAGGAAGAACAGAACGGTGTGCAGCGCAGAACAGCCACTCTCAGCTTCCTTGATGAAGAATACCCACAGGACCTCTGGATCCGAGTCTACACAGATGGGTCAGCACAAAATGCTGTTCGAAATGGAGGAGCGGGAGTGTACATAGAATACCCAAATAATACTAGGGACACAGCCAGAGTACCGACAGGAAAGTACTGCCATAACTATGATGCCGAAATTGAGGCAATCAAGATAGCAACAGAGAAATTACTAAATAACAGCAATGGTACACAACCTGTGGTGATACTAACAGATGCAAAATCAGTACTCGAGGCGCTCCTCTCTGGGAAATTGCCAGTACTAAGGACACTACTTTCTGAACTTAGCAGTCAGCATAAAGTCACCATACAGTGGATACCATCCCACTGTGGAGTACCCGGAAACGACAGAGCTGATCAATTGGCTAAGGAAGGAGCCAAAGAGGAACAGCCTGATGTGCCCGTTACATACCGCCAAAAGAAAAGAATGATCAAATCAGTCAGAAAGCCACCAAAACCTGCTCAAGATGACTACCACATTATGGACAGACCAGAACAAGTCATTATTCTGCGCCTCAGAACAGGACACAATAGATTACGCAACCACATGTATACAAAATTCAAGATTGGTGAAACAGCCATGTGCACATGCGGATTGGCGTCGCAGACAGCAGAGCACATACTCCAAGACTGCCCAAAATATAACATATCTAGGCAAACCTTCTGGCCTAGAGAGACGACAGTGGAAGATAAACTCTATGGACCACTGTGTGAACTGAAAAAAACAGTTCAATTCATGCAAGAGACGACATTGCAGATATAGACATATTTCAAGCGAACGAAAGAAGAAGAAGAAGAACTGACTGTAGGCCCTCTCGCACTCGGGTGTCCGTACAATCTGATCTGGGGATCCCTTTTTCAAGGTTTCCGTTAACGGAGCCCCCAGTTCGTTGAAATGCGGGATGAACTTTTGGTAAAACCCGCACAACTAGAGGAAGGATTGTACGTCCTTCTTCGTTTTGGGCCTTGGCGCTAACCGGACCTTTTCCAGGTTCTTCTCCTCCGGGACCATTTGTCCGGGAGTGATGGTGTGACCTAGAAATTCCATTGTCTGGTACCCGACCATGCACTTGGTTGGTCGGGCCGTGAGTCCGACTTCCCGGAGCCTAATAAAGACCCTCTCTAAGGTTTTCAGATGGTCTTCTAAGTTGTCACTGGCGATCAGAATATCGTCCATGAACGAAATAATGGACGGATCCCGTAAGGGATCTAGCAAGGCCCTCATCATGCGCGTAAACACGCTGGGCGCATTGCTGAGCCCAAATGGCATGACTTTGAACTCGTAATGCCCCCTTGGGGTACTGAAGGCCAGTAGGGGTCTGATTCTCGGTTTTACCGGGATCTGGTAATACCCCCGACTTAGATCTACTTTGGAGAAGTAGTTAGCTGTGTGGAGCCTCGAGAATAACTGGGTCGGATTCGGGAGGGGTTCCACCTGAAATTGGGTGTGACTGTTCAGGAATCTATAATCTATACATAGCCGGTGTTCCCCACTCGGCTTACGTAGCAAAACCACCCCCGCATTATATGGGGATGTAGATAGCGTAATCACGTCATCTTGCAGCAGTTTCTGGATTTCCTCGTCTAAGGCTTTCTCTTTCGAGAATGGCACGGGGTAGACCTTCTGGCGGACCGGATCTTAGATGGTCAAAGTCATGTCGAACTTGACCAACCCCGTCCTACCAGGTTTGTCTGTCAGTATCTGCTGATGGGACTTCAAGACTTGGGCAATCTGTTCCCTCTCCCGGGGTCCCAGATCAGGGTTCACTTGCACATCCCGATAGGTTTCTTGGTGCACTAGTGGATACTCCCGGCCTTCGTCGGGTCCCGTTTCTGTCTCTACGGCGACGGCCATCGCCATGAGGTGGGCTACTTCTTCACCGGGTCTCTCCTCGTACTTTCTCAGGAGATTAATATGGAAAATCTTAGACTTTCCCCGGATCCGAATCTCATAGTTGGTCCTGGATACGACCCGTTCCACGGGAAAGGGTCCTTGCTAACCTATCTCCAGCTTGTTGCTTCCTGTCGGGAGTAGCAGCAGTACTCGGTCTCCCACCTCTAGAGCTCTGTCCTTCGACCTGCGGTTATAATAAGCCGCATGTCGTTTTCTGGCCTTTCGTAAGTTTTGGGTCGCCAGTGCCCAGCCGGTGTGCAGCTTCTCCTTCAGCTCCTCCACGTATTTGTAGGATGAGATCACTTCTTCCGTTGTCTCCTCATCCGTCCAACTCCTCAGCAAGGCCTCCAATGGTCCCTTGATAGTCCTGCCAAACAACAGAGTAGCTGGTTGCAGTCCCGTCGTGCCGTGGGGCACTTCCCGATAGGCGAAAAGTGCCGCGGCTATGAATTCATCCCACCTATCGGGTTTCTCTTGTGCAAGCTTACGGAGCATTGTCATCAACGTGCCGTTGAAGCGCTCCACCTGCCCATTCGCTTGAGGATGGTACGGGCTGGTGTGAATGTGGTTGGATTGGAATACTCCAAACACCCCCTCCATGAGTTTGCCACAAAACTGGGACCCGTTATCGGTCAGAATTTGATTGGGGAAACCCAATCGTGTAAATGCCTCCATAAGGGCATTGGCCACTCGTTTCGAGTCGATCGTGGCTAAGGGTATGGCCTCCCCCCCCCCCCCACATTGAACAGCAATCCACCATGGTGAGGAGATACATGTTCCTCTTCCTAGTCCTGGGAAGAGGACCCACGATATCGATGGCCACTCTCTCAAAAGGAGAGTTCATTATAGGCATTTCACCTAAGACCACCGGCGCTGTCCAGTGTTTTGGGGCCACTCTTTGGCATTTGGGGCAGGACTTTACATACCGGCGCACATCACCGGTCATTCCTGGCCAATAATAATGGCAGGAAATTCGCTGCATGGTGGCGGCCATACCCATATGTCCGCTAAACTGATATGGTATGCCCCATGTGAAGAATTTGGGGACGGTAGGCCTTCGGGACTACCAACTGACCATGTAGGTTGTCCCCCTTTCGAGCTCTTCGATAGAGCAGCCGATTCTTCATGTAATACTTCCCCCTTTTAGGTGGGTCAGCACTTCTCTGCAGCTTCTTGTAGCACAGCCGCAGGGTCGCGTCCTTTCCCTGGGCAGTTCGCAACTCCCCCGGCAGGGGGTTCGAAACTATTGCGTCTGCCTCTTCGGTTCCCGTCTGGGAGCGGGTCTGTATTGCCCCTATGTGGACGGGCTCTTTGGGCATCCCTAGGAATACATATCGGCAACCCAGGATGACGGGGAAAATGGGGTCAATCAATACCGCAGCCTGAATCGTGCCGGTGACATACCTTGACCGGATCTCCACGTTGGCGATCGGCAAAGTCATAGCCACCGCACTCTTCATGGCCGGCTGGATTTCGATATTCTCCCCCGTGAGTTGATCTGGGCTTACCAGACTGGCGTCGATTACAGCCTCAAATTGCAGGCCCGTATCGTATAGACATTCAACCTGCTGGCCGTTAGCTTCTATCAGCTCAACCACCGGTGGTCTCTCTGGGTCCAAAGTCTCCTCGAAAGTTCCAGACTGTGTGGTGGAACCCCCATTTGGATCCACAATGCAGGCTGCGAAAGTGGGAGTCTTTAGGTTTTGATCTGCAGTCTTTTGTATTATGGGTATTAGACTTGCAGTGTTTACACCACTTCCCTTTCCAAATTTTCTTTGGAGGCGTCTTCGGTGGGCTCTTGCTCCCATCCTTCGACTTCGCTGGACTCTTATCAGAAGATTTCTCATAAGGTTCTACCTTCTTGGCATGAGGGTTTTTCAGTTTCTTTCTGTCAGTCTTGTCCCGACTTTTACCAATGGAGGGATGGGTTTCCCCACCTTCACCATGCACCTCGACGAATCGTTCTGCCATTTTGGCTACTACCTCTAATCTTTCCGCCCCTTGTTCTCCCAAGAACTCTTTGAGCGGTTTCGACATATGCTTCCGCATCTGGTCGACGATCATCAGTTCTTCGAGACTGTCGTAATCGTGTGCGAACTGAGCTAAGTCCATCCATTTATGGAGGTAGGATCTAAGACGCTCGCAGTACGCAGCAAATGACTCACCCGGCTCTCGTTTCGCTACTCGAAACTTCTTACGGTAAGTATGCGACGTCATCTCGAACCTTTTCAGCAGCGCTGCCTTCAGTTCGGCATAATTATTCTCGTGACCCGCCTGTAAACGCGAGTAGACCTCGTAAGCGGTTCCGCGAAACCCCTGGGACAGTTTCAGACACCACTTGTCTCGATCGAGACCCATGGCGACAGACATAGCCTCGAACTTTTTGTAAGAACTGGTCGGTCTTTTCCTTATCTTCCTCAAAAATCGGTAGAGGAAACTTCATGGCATGATAACCATGTCGACCTAAGGTAGGTAAACCAGGGAGTGAAGACCCTCCTACTGCTCCTTCAGAATTCCTACTTGATTGTACCCTGAGCTCGAGTTCCCGCATGCGGTACTCATGCTCTCGCTTTTGAGCCTCTTGTTCGGTTTCGAACTTCTTAGCGGCTTGTTCAGTTTCAAACTTCTTAGCGGCTTGCTCGGCTTCGAACTTCTTAGTGGCTTGTTCGGCTTCGAAATTCTTCAACTCCAAGGCCATCCTTCGATCCTCCGCTTCTTGCTGTCTTCTCTCTCTCTCTCTCTGTCTCTCTGTCTCTCTCTCTCTTCCTGACGGAAGTCTCTCTCAGCCCCTTGTATATACTCGGATAGTGAAGTGCCGGTCAGGTCCATCCCTTCGCCTGTTGCCCGCACTTCATCCACATTTAATTTGGTGGATGCCATAATTAGAGAGTATATGTTAGTAGTGTGAGTGATAGGTAAATAATGCAATATATAGATATGCAATACACCAATCTAATCTATATATGACGTCACAACACACCACAAGTCAATCTGTCTTTGTCAAGAGCCGAAACAGGACCAAAGACCTATGTAGACCTGAATAGAGATACTATGAATGAAAGGTTCCTAACCATAATCACCAGAGCTGTCTCATCAATATCCCGGACGAGCCACCAAATAATGTACGTAGTATTTCCTGGGGTGAGGGAAGCATACTATTACATCTTAATAACGGGATAGATGCACTCTGGGAATACCATAAATCTCAGTCTACAGACCCCACCAGCCCTTGGATTCCTGTCTCTCTCACTATCAAGTGCTGGACAATACCTTTTTCACCTCTCTTCCAGAACAGATGACACGACTCTGGTGTCTACACATAATGACTAGATGATATAATGTACAAGAGGATTGTCAACAAGGGGAATGTTCATGAGAGAATCCTGGCCACCGCCAGGCGATAGAAGAAATGGCTATCTGGATTAGTCTCAGGCCGTCTCACTCATCACTGTACACTGGGTACGATACCACAAGGTTAAAGAGGTCACTCATCTGCACACGTAGCGTGGTATGTCTCTGCCGAGGTGTAGACTCAACTGGAATGACTAACACATCAATGTGGTGACTCCAAGTTGCAGTGGTACGTGATGACTCCGGACTAACATCCCGGTAGAAGTTCTGAAGGCCTGTCCTTCAAGCTTCATGGGTAAGGCCTGTGCTAGACAACGGTCCTAAGAAGCCACCATAACATTTAACACACATTTAACAATGTCAAAGTTCTGGCAACAGATGGTGGTCTCTAATGGGATCAGGATGGGTATAACTGGGCCTATAAGCACAGAAAGTTGGCACAGTTCAAGTTGACTCTGTCACTCAAAGTCAGTACTGGTAGCGCGTGACCCGGTAAGGAATGTCACAAATGTTCCTATTCCTACATGGTAGACTGTTCCCGGAACCCCAGGCCATCATGAAATAAAGGGTAATGTAGTTCTTCTCTACCCGTTTGGCTAGTGGGTCACAATGTCAAAATTGATCACAGACAAGAGGACACGATACTCGCCCGTGTGTAGCCATCATAATACTTGGTGGACTGACTGAAGATCATTTAGCGGTTGAGACGGGACTGGACTGTGGCGTAGTGACTTCCCGGCACGTGGTGTGGTGTAGACGCCTCACTTCACGTCACATAGGTAAGCCAGCCATTTAGCCTTCACCAAGTCATCTTCCTCTGGTCCCGTCACGTAAGTCTCTCAGAAAGTAGAACCTTACGACAAACTGTGCATTCAGAATTGAGGAGCTCCCGTCCCAACACTGGACGTTCTGTCAGTTTTCTTTGACAAACAGCAAGACACTGGCTTCCTCTTTCCCATTTACGAATTAACACAGTCGTCCAAACACACCTTCTGGCTCCCACGGCCGGATCTCAACTCAGCCTCTCTTTGTTCTGAGACGGTTCTTGCGCATGCGTTAGCAGATCTGGTTGGGTTGAGCTTTTCTCACACGAACAGTCTCGAAGTCAAGGGCCACCAATCGCCCTTGCGTGGGGTACATTAATACCTCGGTTGTATCCCTTCGACTAGATCGGCTGTTCTAGACTTACTGAAAAAGGGGAATTGGACTTTTGGGAGTTTTGCTAGGTGAATTCTCAGCAGTTCCATGACATGCGTATCTATCGAGACTTTCCCTTGTCGACTTCGCAGTGGCTGTATGTCGGTCTCATCATGAGGTGGTACTCTTCTGGAGAGGTCTTCGTGTTACTGGGGTTGTTCTTCTTGAGAGAGGGTGACTAACATTGCAGGCAAAGTTGAACCATTAAACGCTTATCCTTGTCTCACCCCGTATTGCGCTTGCTTCATAGCCAGCTCGAGATCTTCTCTGCTGCCTCGCCCAGTCGTTTAAGTGCCTGTATTCTTGCTTGTCCCTTTACACTTAGTTATTTCACCACGTTTATACAGAGTTGGTAACATAGCCTCTCGTGCCTATCTCAATGGCGATACGCCTGATGGTATATCCTTCTTGTCTCAGGCTTGCGACCATGTCACTGTATTTCTCCATCTTATAGATGTGCTGCTCCTCGACTCTTGACTCGAACGGAACAGTCAGCTCGATTAGTACTAACTGTTGAGTCGACGGAGAGCACACTACATTGTCTGGTCGCAGCTGAAACTTCAAGATGTCCAGGTCTACTGTCAGTTCCCAGTCTTCAGGGCCCCAGAGGATGGATGGTAGGCTGTCAGGGCAGTCGACTCTGTGTTTGACCTTTGTCCAGCTTTTGCGAGGCATATCGACCCGGTTGTCACAACAGTCCCCTTGTTTGCCTGGAGTCTTGCTACATCCACTATGGATGCCAGTTCGGTGAGAATCTTGTTATGGCACCACGTGACTCGGCCTTGTCCAAGGTTCCGCTCTGCAGGCAGACAGTCGGTGTTCTACGGTCTGCACCCTCCTGGTCTGCTTGTTGCTACACAGGGCACATGTTGGGTCTTCGGATAAACCCCATCTGACCAGGTTAACAGCTGATGGCAGGAGGTCGTCAAGTGATCTGACAAGGAAGTTTATTATCAATGGCGGCAAGAGCCATATATCGTTCCACGAGAGGGACGTTTGCTGAGTGCCCTCCCACGACACCCACTGCCCTTACTGAGGCTGCTGCACCGCTTTCTACACTCGCTTCTTGTCCTCACTTTCGCGAATCTCCTTGACTACCATGTCTCTGCCCTGCCTGGCCAACGCCTTTGACCAACATTGCATGTCCCTTTGAAAAAAAAAACATTTCCATCTCGTTCAACCAGATTTAGCAGCGTTGGTTATAATTGTTATGGTTCAGTGAGCGGGTTTAGTTTCCCTCGTCTTCTGCGCCAGTCTTAGCTTACGTTTCGATGTAACTGGATTTAGGCATGTGACGTCAGCTGGGTGATTGGCCGGTGGGTTTTCCTTTGTGTCCGTTTCTTCCTGCTTTTCCGTTCGTCAGTGATGGCTTCTGGCTCGTCTGTTTTGAGTGGGTGTTATAAGGACTCATCCTTTGCTTTAATTGCTTTGTTTCTTTCATGACTGTTTCTCTGTGCCTGAGTGATGAGCATCGCAGCCATCCGATTGACTGCCTCCTCTTCGGTTTTGTTTCTCGGTGTGTCGAACCAATCTTCGAAAAATGTATCGTCTTTCTCCTTTAAGCTTTCGTAAATTTTCTGGGTAAATACGTGTTTCCCTTTGAATTTATAGTTTTATCACTTTCGCAACATACACAGAAGTCTTACTAGTTTTTGTCGTGGCTACCTGAGAAGTCTAGGAGTCCATTACTGCACAGTCATTTTAACAGCCGTTCAAAGTGTCATGTCTTTAACTAACCCTTTTGTTTACACGCCTTGCCATGTTGTTGGCTTTCGCCTGCTTTGGACTCAAGCGTAGTTCATACACATGCTACTACTTCTAGATTTTTGACGTGTGGATTCGCTTTCCTTATTACCAGTGTCCGTCGCCGTCCGGTGAACCCACCCCGACTTCTGATGTACTTGTAATTTACATCCTCAAGATAAAAATAAAATGAGAAGTCCACGATTTAGTCCAACATATCAGTGTAGAGGTTGAACCAGCGACCTCGGCATAGACCAACTGGCACTCAGGAGATCACGTGGTCAGTGTTTACTTTCCCTAGAACCTACTCTAGACTGGGTCGACCCGGGAGCAGAGGTCAATTTCACATTCTGCCTCTACATGAATTCGAACGCAGGACCTACGGGTGGCAAGCCAGCGTCTAGCCGCTACTCTACCACGGCGCCTCTCATTTCTTTAATCATCATCAAGTTTCATGCCGGCTGGCGTAGGCGTTCATGTCTCCCCACACGGCTCGGTCTTTGGTGTTCTGAATAAACTCTGTTGATGATATTCCTCCATGCCACCGTCTCAGTGCCTCCAGAATAATATCTTTTCGTCTGTCTCTGCCTCTTTTCCTATTGATCATTCCAGTTGTCACGATCGGCGTGCAGAGGAGGGTGCAGGGGGGGGGGGGGTGCGGTGGGGGAGCATCCAGTTAGTGAGAAGGGGCAGCACAGTGCAGTCGGAGGGGAGGGGGAATGAATGAGGTAAAGAACAATTTTGTGTGTGCGCGCGCGCGTGTATATATATATATATATATATATATATATATATATATATATATATATATATATATATATATATATATATATATATAAACTGGCAGCGTTATCTGTTCTTGAGTTAGAGAGCGCCAGTGTTAATCTCATTGACGACAGTGCAACCAACACTGACCATAGCATTTTCAATCGCAAGTTGTGAAAGGTCATTTTCAAGATTGAAATTAATAAAAACCCACCTCAGGTCTTCTATGTCACAAGAACGACTGGCTAACCTTGCATTAATCAGTATTGAACAAGAATTCATCACCAGGGATGTAAAAAGTGAAGTAGTTCAAGCGTTTTGTGACAGGAGATCCAATTTAGTGAATCGAACTTAATAAATGCGGGTATGTGACTCACCGCTGAGACTGAGTGCTGACACATTATATATATATATATATATATATATATATATATATATATATATATATATATATATATATATATATATATATATATATATATATATTTAATTTGAATAAAGTTTTTATGTCATGTTTTCCATACAGGCTATACTATGATTAGTACTTAGTAGCCTAACTTTCTAAGCATGAAATACAGTCTACAATTCGGTTTCCGATCGTCAAAATAGGCTAAAAGCACCATACGGCAATGTGCAATTCTCAAAAATTTCATGGAGGAAAGGGAGAGGGGGCAGCACGGTGCAGTGGGAAGGGAGGGGGAATGAAATAGGGAAAGAACAATTTAGGGGCATCCAATCAAGGGGTTGGCCCCGGGCATCAAAGAACTTATGCACGCCACTGGTCACGATGTTCTCCAATGTCTCTCGTCGCATCACATAACCAAAGATAGCTGTTTTTCATATTGACATTGTTGTATTTTAGTTTGATTAGCCTCTTTCAGACAATCGTTGTTAGTTACTCTGGCAGTCCAAGAAATTCACAACAATCGTCTTGTCATTAAATGTCTTGTCTCTTATCTCTCTTGTTTTTATATGTCTTTCTCTCTTGTCTTTACATGTCTTTAAATGCGACCCAAATCTGTGATTCGTCAGCTCGTTGATTTCTGCCCTCCGCCCATCAACTCATTCTCCACTTACAGAAGAGTCCTCTCCAATTGCACGCTTTGTTTCCGTGAATTGCAATTAATTCTCCCGTACATCCAAAATTGTTAGGTCTCTAATTGGTTTTATAATTGATATTGATAGTCGGTCACGTAATCAATTACAGCTGTAATGGGATAATTAACAGTTCACTTCCGTTGTACAATGACATTTCTTCTTCGCGCCTCTTTCACGGGAAGTGCGTCACAACTAGTTATGTAACACAAAGGTCAGAGTGTCCGACATGGGCATATATTTCTGTCATGTCTACGTCGTGTGGACAGAAGGCATCCCATTTAACAAGGTCAAACCGCCCCGAACACACAGTTGGCTGTGGTCAATATATATTTGTCTCGCTAACCTGGCTTCTTCAGTTTGTAGAGCATGAGACACTTATTTTCAGGGTCGTGGGTTTGAGTCCCTCTTTGTCTGAAATATTTACTTTCTATTTTGTTAACTGACTCAGTGTCAAACAAACATTAGGTTCGGACCAAACAAAAATGGATGGCGGAAAATAGGAAATAGCGGTGTCACAGTTATAGCTTAACAGTTGTAGTATATATCAAATTAAGGGGACAGCGAATGGAAAACCACAATATTGATATTTATACCATAATTTGATGTATAAGCCCATGGTAGTTACGGAAAGTTTGAATACGACGATTTATCATCTTATGCCACTTAATCAGTTACACTGCCTATGTAAGTAAATCTATATATATAAAAGAGAATGTTTGTGTGTGTCTTTGTTTGTGTCTTTGTGTGTCCCTTATACATTCGAGAACGGTCCATCCGATTGAGATGAATATTTTCTACAGATTTCTTCTCATTCCCGCCAAGCCAACTGGCATAGTTTGTTAGTTTAAAATCAGTTATTTACGTATTAAATTGAATTTAATTAAAATATTGCAAGGGGACTTAACTTAAGAAAAGTTATATCAAGGGACATAACTTTTAGTAGCATGTAGTATTATGTAATTTAAATAATTGTTGTATTTTTCTTAAGTTTCATAAAATGTTTAAAGAAGTTATCTACAGTCATATGCGTTATGATATAGTGATTAAATCTTTAAGGCATTTTCACAGTTTTCATAAAAATAATGCATCTATTTTACATACGTGAAAATTTTCGAACCCATTTTTCCCGCAACGGGAACGGGAAAGCGTAGTCGTGTCTGGTATAAACAAAGTCATAAAAGCTTTGCATCGTCAAAGTTTTCGTTAAAATAATGGACGTGCGGCGGCTTTTGCCATTTCGACCTTGACACCAACATTTCATTTAATGTATATATTGTCGATGTGGAAGAGAACGCGTGGTGTGTTGAAGGTTTTATAAGCATGTGAGAATGATGGGTTTAGAGTGAACGAGGGGAAGGAATCATCACCACATCATAGTCGTTGTTGTCACCGTCATTATCATCACCATTATCATCACCATTACCATCACCATTATCATCATCATTATCATCACCATTATCATCACTATTACCATCAATCACGTTAGAATGGGATGACTGAAAGCGCACGTCATTATCATAACTGTATATGTATGTTTTTGTTTCATTAACGCATATGACATAACACTAACAAACGGCAACGCTCTGTAATATACACAAACAAAGAAACACGCATTGCACCGTGTAAATATACATTGCTTTGTATGAAATAAACGTTTTAAAAAATATATATATAATGTAAAAAAAAAAAATAATAATAATGGATCTATTGTTGAAAAAAAAAAAAAATTACATGTGCCCTGAATGAACCCTTACATGAATGGGGAAAAATGAATGACCCAAAAAAAAAAAAAAAATAAGCAAGGAGAAAAAAGATAACCAACTCCTTTTACACCTACTATATTATTGAACAGTGCGGTTTGCAATTGTTATTGTTATGTACCTGCCAAGTTTTAACACCATCCCTAAGAAAATCCTTTTAGCAAATGGAATCACATGTTTGGAAAATGTGATCATTATCATAACTATTTTTATCATTGCGTTTGTTAGCATTGCTGTTATCACCCTTAGTATTGTATTCTTCGTCATTATTATTATAGATGTATTTCATGTAAACATTGCTGTTAACTGTTATTATCTTTGCTGTTATTGTTATCACCCTTAGCAGTTTTATTCTTTGTCATTTTTATTATTTATGTATTTGGTTGTTTATTTGCATTATTATCATTGTAATCATTATTAATATATATGGCTTTGCAAACCCGAAACTGTCACATCCCCCTTTCCCACCTTTTTGATACTGTGATTGTTGTTTTCTGCTGCCGCCCTCACCGTTTGTTTCTAAACAGTTTTGCACCGCCATGTTTCATCAACACGAGGGGTGGTGGTGGTACTTGGTAGGAGTTTTGGAGCTGACAGGAGAGCGAGGCGGCAGGGGAAATAACAACGGCGCACTACCATCACGCGTTTTGTTTTGAAATATTTCCTTACAACAATGTCAATGAAGAAATGTTCAAATGTATAAAATGTTGGAAATTTTGCGCATATGTCACCTACACGTCCACATGCAACGCTCTGTAAAAACACGAACAATACAATTCGCAACGATTTAAACACTCAATAAAAGTTTGTTTTTTTTTTTTTTTTTTAAATGGATCTATTTTTGATACGTTTAAATATTCGCAATTTTTCCCCCAACGGGAACGGGAAAAGGCCAAACATAGACAGACAGACAGACAGACAGACAGACAGACAGACAGACAGACAGACAGACAGACAGACAGACAGACAGACAGACAGACAGACAGACAGACAGACGGACAGACGGACAGACGGACGGACGGACGGACGGACGGATCCCCGCCAGGGACTGGGCGAAGCCGGGCCGGGTCAGTTAGTAAGTTATAAAAAGTGGTTTAGTTGAGTAGATCCGAGGTTATGGCCTCTGCTACTGATTCAAACAGACCAGATTTGTCTCTCGGCGCTGGCTGAATGTTTACTAGAGAAAAGGCACGAAGGTATAATTCCCTCTTGGGGCTCAGAGTTGGACGCCTAGTATTCTCAGACATAGGCGATAAACTCAGGAAACCTGTCTGCCTGCTGCACACGTTAGAAATCTTTCGGCAGTTGGAACTCGACAAGAGCAGGTTTAATAAACCTCAGCTTAGGCAAGATGTCCAACAATTGGAAACGTTTTCCTAACAGATGTACGGCATATTTGATTCTGATATACACTATTTTGGATTCTCGCTCGTGCAAAGTAGTGTGATCTCTGAAGGGGGGAAGGGGGGGGGGGGCTGACGATGGTCGTTTGATATGAAAATGACCTTCTGCAAACCAAAGGAAACCATATTATTTAAAATATAGTGTCGTTAAAGTGTTTGTTAGACATAACGGCTCTTTAGCAACTTGATTGTGCTGCCCGGTGTGCTTCTAACTAATAGTGTTGCGCAATTATCAGTTTGGTGTCAAGTAAAGCTAGCTGTGCATCTCTGCATACTTAGTTTAGTTTAGTTTAGTCGATGGATCAACATCACCGCACACAGGTCTAACCCATAAGTGCTCCGTTTTACTCCTAACTCATATCTGAGTCTGGAGAAACTTAGCTCAATGCACGAGCTCCGTAGCATCGGCGAGGATCCTGAAATACTTGGGTAGATTTTTAACTCGAAATTTTGCCCGGGCAGCGCCGTTAGGCTACTCTTTTTCGATTTCCAACTGCCAAGGGATTTTTTACGTGCGCAACAATACACACGGGCGTCCGATCTCACTACCCAGAGACCAGGGGAAATTTTATTACAGGAAGTCCACGTGGATTTTTTAAATAAATCCCTGTCCTCACCGGGGCCTGAACACGGGACCTCCATCACTCGAGACGGACACCATACCTCGAGACCACTCAGCCCTCTCTGCATGCTATCTATTTGTATATTTTAAGCATTTATTCTCAGCTACCGACATGTGAGAGAGCATGAGACTCTTAATCAAGACCGTGCCGTGCTATGATAGGGAGGTGGTCACATCAGGCAGCACTGTGAGGGGGGCGACTTAAGCAGCGAAATCAAAATACAATTTGAATCATTCATCTTCAAACGACCCTGACAGGGCCGTGCCGTGCTATGATATAGAGAGGCGACCGGATCAGGCGGCATCGTAAGGGGGATTCATAAAGGAGCGGCATTTTTAAAGAAAAAACATGTAAGGGGCGGTTTTTCGAAGATTTGCATCATACTGAGAAAATCTACCGCATGGTCCTGCTCTGTCTCATGGTTGTGGGTTCGAGCCCCATGTTGAACGAACTTTTGTTTTAAATTTACACATTTTTAATTATTTGAGCACGTTAGTTGTATAAACCTGTGTATCATTTATAGATCTCAGGGTCGGTCTCTACTACGATACAAAGATGTGTATAAGCGGGACATGATTGTTACAGGCATTGATAATGCACATTGGGAGCAAGTCGCCGCTGAACGTGTTGCATGGAGGGCAAACATCAGAAATGGAATAAAGACAAAGGAGAAAATTATTGCGTGTGAAACGTAAGATGGTGCATGATGGTGGAAATGACCACGTGTTCACACGCACCCACTGTGAACGGGCATTTACAGCGCAAATTGGCCTTATCAGTCACTTTCGCTACCGCCATAGGTAAAAGTTATTATGCCTTTTTAGAGCACAAACTATCGTCTGTCTAGACGGCAAGGTGTCAATGTATGTCATTTATAGAGTTTGTTGGACTTACGGCTCTGTAACAATTTGTTGGCCACACCTCTTTTAACTTGCTGTTCTCGCAGTCTGATCATTTTTGTAGATTCACAGTCGACACGTGGTTCTCGCTGGCGACTTACTTCTCATACAGCATTCAGTATATCAGTCAGGTCCATGACTCTTCCGCCCTTAACTTAGCCTTACTCGCAAGGCTGTCAGCCTGCTCATTTCCTTGTACATCTGCAATCCCTGGCACGAAATTGAAACTAATCTTTGTCAGCCGTGACCGCTCCAGAAACAACAATCACTGTCTTCGGACCCACCCCATCTCTATCTTTCTGAGCATACTCATTCAGTCACTAAAGAAACATGCCCTAATGGATGTCTGTGTCTCGAGCCATGTTATTGCTTTACGTACTGCCATGACTTCCATAGACAGACTACTTGTGGTCAAGGCAAAAGCACCAGAATCTCCCTTCACAAATTCTCCCTCCAGTCTGAGCCGTAAAGGCCCATGAACTTCTCACGCGCCGAACGACAAATATATGTGTAATACATCACTATCTAAAGACAAAGGAGAAAATAATTGCAGATAGGTCACACACTGAGCACGTGAGACGTAAGATTGTACTTGATGGTGAAAATTACCATGTGTTCAGGTGCATCAAATTTGGACGAACATGTACAGCGCGAATTGGTATGATCAGTCACATTCGCAACCGCCATGGGTTGTAGATTTTATGCCTTTTTGAAACATAATGTAACAAACTATCGTCTGCCAAGACGGAAGGTGCCAAATTGATGTTGTGTGTTTGCGTTGACTCTGTGATAGTCACATGCTCGATAAATTTGTATTCTTAAAAACAAAACAAAAATTTTTTTAGGCACGTGCTCGATAAATTTGTATTCTTTCCCCCAGAGTTTGAAAATCACAAAGGTAGCGCATCGCCCTGCATGATGTATCTTGTACATCCAAGTATAATATGTGTGACAAAACGGCAATTCATTTGGGCCTTGTCGGGCGATTTTCCACTTTATTCGGCGTCATCCGGGACTTTCCCGACTATAAATAGATCGGTGATAGCCCAGTAGGAATTTTCCATCTGGAAGGTTCGAGAAACACCTGGATTTGGATGTCCAAGGGGGCTCAGTACAACACTAACTTCCCGTGCTGTTAGAACCTAGAATTCCATTGTGGAAAATAGAGTTTCACGTGGAGTTGCCACACTTCGTGCAGCACTTCTTTCTCGAGCGCATTCGTCCGCACGAGGGAGAAATGTGGCTGGCACAGCTCATTCACTCTTCATCTCTTGTGTGAGAAGGTACTGCTTTTTGGTAGCAGTGAACCCACTTCTTCACCCACAACCAAGTTACAGCGGACTGTCATTTCACGACCTGCTGGCGTAAGATAGTCATTGAAGCTGACTGGAAACAATCAACCGATTCAGGTACGAATTGTAGTAATTAATTTAACGTTGTAAAGTGAGCAGAAAGTGTGATCGTTCATAGCTAATTAAATATGCGGGCGTCTAGCATAGATAATGACTTCACCGATCGATAACCCAGTGAGAACGAGGGCATCGCACAGCGGTGTGTGTACTGTGTTTACAAGCCGTCGTGAACAGCTGTTTGGTCACCTGCTTAGAACGAAAAGTCCATTAAAATTGGCAAATTGTGTTACAAGGTTATTGATTGTTTATAGTTCGTAGTTGCATATACTATGTTTGCTGTACTGTAGTAGGGAACAGTAAACTATGTTATAGTATGAACTTACTTGATGCCAGTCAGTAATTACGTTAGCTGAGCGCTGAAAGTAGACAAGGTAAGTGGGTAGCTGAAGAGTGAGCTAGTGAAGCACTTATGGGATAGGGAAATAGAGCACGTACGTGATTATCTATAAGAAGTGATGTAGCAATTTGGTGTGTGAACTAAATAGTGAATACATTCGAGGAACTAGGAATTCATACGAAGGTAAATTCTTCAGTGGCGCTAGAGAGATATACGATGTTGTTATCACGTATATACTAGGTCATTTTGAGTACTACTTCTGTGAATAATGTACCCACCGCCGAAGTGGTTCGTCGCGAGATAACATGGCATTACCGTCGCGTTGTACATATGCGTTCTTCATGCTATTCTTTCCTGTCCTGTTCTATCCATACTTGCGTGGGTACGTCAGTGCTGATGTGAGGAAAGTATGGAGGAACAAATGGTGGACGAATGAGATTCGGGGACGAATGGAATATGAGGATTGCGTGTGAGTTATTCTTGTATGAGACTGGTATAACCACACCAGCTATTGAAGTTCGGCCACGGCCAAGGCTAATCCTCTTGGAAAGGCAGAAATGGAGAGAACCTGGAACATGCGGGGAGCATGTTTTCGCTGGAAGGACTTCTTGACTCTAGGGAAGAGTCTAACAAGAAGAGTTTCGCTATAGAGTGGGCAGGAGGTCCCACTAGCGAAATGGAAACTGTAGATATGTTATATGGTCTGGTATTGTTACTATATCCCAAGTGATGGTGCCTTGATCATTGTTGGTTTATGATTAGATATATATTGTAAGGGGGGGGGGGGGGGTCCAGGGACACCTTACCTTGATGTTTAGTTCCAGTTAACTCTTGAACGAATGACTTCAGCGACAACCGTTAGGTGAATAGGGATAGGTGAAACGGTAGATCAGACTCGCCATTCTTGATTCTCAATCTGTTTGACGGGCTGTTATCTGAAAGGCCAGCTGACATTGGACCGAGCTTGATGCATTAATACTATCAACTTAGAGATGTTGCTCTACTTAGTTGTATAACTAGGTAGCTAGACTGAAGGTTGATTTTTCATGGATTTGATGCACATGAGCCAATGTTTGGGCCGAATACTTTCACCGATCGCTCTTACTTTCAGGTGTTGCCTGTTAGAACCAGCCTATTACTAAGTTGCCGGAAACCACTACGTGATCCATGGCGAAGGGTCACCATACCTACTTTACCACGCCTGACTGTGCTAATTATACAAGAGGGAGAATCACCATGCATGACTCATACTCACTACGTGATTCTAGAACCCTGCAACAGCACTAGTGGAACTAGATGGTTTGTTTTTCCATATTAGAACTGTGATTAAGACTATTTCAGAATATAGTTCATCTACCAGAGCAATCTTGCCGGGGTATAATGAAGGTTGATTTACTACGGAGCTATGATGGCAGGCTCACTCCAGAGAGACTTACCAAGGTGGGGTAGGCGTAGCTCTGGGAGCTCATCAAGTCCAAATCAATGTGGTTCCGCCTAAACGTGGGACAGACCGGGCAAAGATTTTCCCAAACCAAAGGGGCTGTAACTACGTTGGCCCGAGTGTTCGGTCATGACTAGACCCACACCAGCTTGCGTATTTTCTTACTCAAACTCAAGGTGGTAGACAGGTAAACTCATCCTGACCTTTACGAACTTTGTATGCTGAATATGAAAAAGGTCTTGCTCAATCATTCGAACAACCGAGTCATAGAATTAGAGACCATGTGTTTGGTTACCAATCTCAACCATGTTTCAAGATGTGTGCTGGACTCCGAGGGAGTCTGAACATGTGACTGTGTAGTGACTATTGAACTCAGTTACAGGAACATTGGTGTTTTTCTAGTGACTGTGTTGACTTGTTGCAGTGCTGATTCATTACCCAAGCAGGGGTATACAATTCTACTACGGGACCATTAGATTGGTCATGTGTTACGTCTAGAGAAACCTAGAGATCAACTGGGGTCGCCTCAAGGAAGAGGGTCTCCATACCAGGCTGTACTTTGATAACTGTGAAAGTTGGTCACAGTGATTCAGTGGGACAGAGCAGAGAAGTTCATCCAGCAGTCGGTGGTCCGAAGATGTAGTTCCTCTGACATCTGATCTTAGCTCTGGGGACGGAGTGGTCTCCAAAGGTTCCAGGCATCAGTCTGGAAGAGAGTCGGGTGAGTGTCGGACCGACTGGACGGATCATCTGTCTCAAACCTGCACGTCAGCCTCGTGATGATACCTGAAGCATCTCTTTCTCTGATTCTGTCTCTAACCTATCTTCTGCTATTGTAAATAGTTTATAATATCAGGGTGTTCATATCCTACCTATTGTCTTTAGGGTAGAATAAACTTTGTTGATGTTGACTGATTCTTTGTGCAGGGATTGAGTGTGATCTCGGACGACACCTCAGGGTGTATTGTCCCAAGGGAGAAGGTAGAGAGTGGGGGTCTAGAATCTGGAGGGGCTTGTAGACTTATTTATACCATTGGAGAGCAACCACAGTGTAACCAGTGTATCTACCCACCCAACCCCTGGGGTTAGAATACATGGGAGTGCTAAGGACCCCTTGGGCTTGGTTAACTCTCAATATCCAAGGCAAACCTGTCACAATATGCATAGCTTCGTTATATATCCTTTCCATCCTTTCCATCTGCTTATGGCTGAGAGTCAGGATCGCCATCGCATACTCCAAAACAGAAAGGACGAGACCCTCATATAGAAGACATAGATGGCGCTGCTCACGGTTTTTCGCCGTCATATCCCGCATCGCAGCCAAACCCCGCTTGGCCTTTGTTATCACCTGGTCTATGTGCTCAGTATAAGCAAGGCTTCTATCAAATCGTATCCCCGGGTATTTCATTTCCTGCGTTCTTTCCACGGTCTCTGAGCACAAATTTACAGTTGGTATTGGAGTGTTGACATTATGTCTATTCAACGAGAACTATGTCAATGATGTCTTCGTTGGGATGACCACTGCACCAGCTTCAATACACCACTTGCTTATGCGACTGTTTGTAACTTTTGTTTCCAGGTCTCTGTCCGCGTGCAAGAGAAGACTAGGATAGGCAAATCTTTTCCTTTTGGCGTTCTGCCATTTTCTTACAGCACCACACTTGTCCATCCAGGCCCTTTCCACCTCAAAATTCCACCAAGGGGGTTGCTCCCAGCTTTATTTGTTCCTGCAATTATGATTTCTGCGCTTGTCGCGCCTTATTTTACCAACCACATCTTGCCCTCTACTGTCATACTTCAAAGTCTTGACTTTTGACTTGTGCTGTCTGGTTCTGCCTTTATCCAGCAATATGCTGCAAAAGTGGTGGTCGCTGCCGCGGTATCCTAGGACACCCTATCTACACACTGTATTGTGAGAAGGAGAAACTAGCGTCCAGTTCAATAACATTGTTCTAATCAACTGGTCGACTTGCAGTCCTGGTGACACAGCCACTGTTGATACAAACAAGACAGATGATTTCAAGTGCACCCTCGAGTCTCTCTTCCCCCCCCCCCTCCCCCAACCCCGTATTGGAAGAAATGTTTCCCCATGATCTGCCTTTAGCGTTGAAATATCCAGAGAAAACAGCATTCCTCTCGTGACATAATATTTCACTCAAGCACTACCACCTCTGGGAATTCACACTCGCGTTTCAGATAAAAACTTTAACAAACACGAATGGTTTCCCGGATTGAACTGTGACAGCCAGTATTTGCATCTTGAAGCTGTCCCACCTAGACATGTCCACCTCTGAAGCCATTAAACTGGCAAAAAGAACTGCGTTAACACAGAGTCTCGTCTCTTGACGCGCTATAATATCGTTCCTGTACGCCAAACTTTCCAGAATGCGGTCTCGCTGTCTTGCTCTTGCACAATTCAAAGAAGAATACGAGTCTAATTGAGGCCCAGATGGACGCATTTGAGCCTTTATCATCTGACTCCAGCGTATTTGCCTTGCGTTTACGCCGACTCCGTCGACTTCGAAGTTTGTTTGCCCTCTGTACGAGGCACAAACGCTGGTCAGCCATGAGGGAAAAACCAAAACACAACACAGTAACCCACACGCTGCAAAATAAACTCAGGGATAGTTTCGCTCAGATGCACGAACTCCTTAGCACCGGCACTCATCTTAAGAAAAAAGGAAATTCCTGGTCTACACCATGGCACGACTAATTATACGCAAGAGATGAAACTATCCATCTCCTATGTGAAAAAGAAGTGGTTACAATAAACACAACTGTCTGCCGCCATCTTGATCGGTAGATTCTATTTGTTATGCTGTAGAGCAATGTTTCCCAAGCTTTTCAAGCAGAGGCCCATATCTGATATTTTCGGTAGCTAAGCGGTCCACAACGTTATAAAGTTATAAACGTCGTGCAATATCATTCTTACCTTTCTTAACTGTCTTCAATAAAATCCTAAAACACTAAAGTCAGACAGTGTAGTACTACACTGTCGTCATTTTTTTTTTTTTTTAATTTTTTTTTTTTTTTTTTTTGGTTTAAATCAAAAGTTCATTTAACAATAAATTTTAAATCAGTTTCGAAAATCGCTATTAATGTAATTAATTTACAATTGTAACTGTTCTTCATAACCAGTTACTTAAGTTCAGGTGCCAGTTTATCAATGTATGGGCACACATGTATCGTGCCCAAAGTCAAAGTCAAAAGCGCAGCTAGGTTACTGTGGCTGAGTCTGGAACGTTGCTTGGTTTTTTATAACGATCATTGGGGAAAATGACTGCTCGCATCTGTAAGTCAACCAAAACGACAAATGTATCTCTAGGCGAATGAACGCAAGTGTTCAATTTTTTCGACAGCCAATAGTCGCCATAATGAAATCATATGATCAGCTGAAGGTGAAGCAGGCAGCTCCAGAAGTTTACATCTCAGTGCAGAATTGCATTTGAAATCAATTACTTCGTGCTGAAGGGTTTGCTGTAATTTACAGAACTTGGCACCAGGACATACGAACGGATTTATGACAACATGGCGCCTTGCACACTCTGATTGGTCGACAAGCTGGGATATGGGAACTTCATAACGTTTCGTTGCGAAACGTTGACGGGGCGCTCCGAGTGCATTTTTGAAATTATTAAAATATATTATATTAAATAACGAGGCCACGTGTGCCACTTTCTGACAGCTGGCGGGCCACAAGTGGCCCGCGGGCCGTGGTTTGAGAATCTCTGCTGTAGAGGGATGATTACAAACAGCAATGAAGAAATTGAAAATGTCACGTATGGCATATCGCAGACTTTAATCCGCATGCACACCTATTTGAATATTTTGCTTCAACTATTCTGAAGAATTGCAGGCCCTAAACATTATGGCGTCGCCACAAACAATACTACTTGTCAATGGCAACAGTTCGTATTCCACATCGATGAATTTTCAGTTCCGCAAGCCCTAAACGGTGACAAACAACCGGCTTTGAAAAAACATTAAACGCATTGAATACCAAAAGAACAGTAGTACTGACGTGGAAACTGATATATTGTGGCATAACAAGAAACGTGAGAACAAACACGTCAACACACGTACATACGAATCAATCTATAAACTTCAATTAAAAGAGAACCAACATCTTGGCCGTTACGAATTAATCCCACTACACAGACATTCACAACTATATTCGTCGTGCAAAACAGGTAATCATGTTCCGTCTATGAACAGAACACAGCAAAGTATATAATCTTTTACGAGAATTCAAAATGGTTCTATCACTCATTTGCGCGTGTGAATAAAAACTACACAGTCAGCTGAACAGATCCCGAAAAATTTGCACATGATGAGTGAATTGCGCTATCATCTCTGGTCACTCCATACGCACATTAACGTACAGTTGTTCGGAAGCTTTCACGAACTCTAAAAAAAACAACCTAAATACATCCTAGTAAAAGGACTCATTGAGTGCAAATTATTAACTAACAGCTAAAGAAAAAAAAAGTGAAGGAAATGAAAAATGAGGTAAGAAATATATTCCTTCTGCGTTCCTGTCCATTTCCCTTTTCGATTCTAAATTATTAACCCCATGCCTCTGTAAAGTCTTTGTTTTTACTAATATTACACAATGTACCCACTACCATACGAATATGGATATGCCATGCGCCGTTACCCAAATTGACGTGCATTACTGCAAAACATATTTATTAGCGTAAATTCAATACATTTTCGTCAAAACATCAAATAAATGTCGCCGCTTTCCACTTCAGTTCCCTTTGGGACCTATCAAAGACATATTCCGTAGTGGGTGTAAATATAAGACGGCAGGAAAAATTTCATAACAATGCAACAGACACTTTTCAAAAATATTGAATGTGAATGAGGGCTAACATTTGTGAGTGCAGAAAACCACATACAACAATTTGCTACTTCTGGGGAGTGCAATGGGCTGAATTTTACAAGTGTCTATCAATCAATCAATCAATCAATCAATCAATCAGGTGCCGTCTCCATAAGGAAGGTTGTCTGCAACGGATCTCTAACACAGTCTGTCTTTCGCCATGATTGTGCATTCTGTCACACGTTCGTCCATCTCATAATGTTATCTTCCCACTTGTATCGTTGTCTACCTCTTGCTCGCTTGCCTTTAACTTACACTCCTCTATGGTTTTTATAAGCGTGCTATGTATTTTAACGTGGCCGAAATATTTCACTAACCACTTTTGTATTCATGTGTCAGTCACAGTCAGGCATACCGTTCTTCGACGTTAGATGTACTTGTAATTTACGTCCAAAAGTCAAGGACGAGAAGCCACCATTTAAGTCCACCTGACCGTCGTTCAAACCCACCACGCGGCAATCAGAATAGACAGTTTAAAGCCCGTTAGCGACGATTAGCACCGACAAACCAAGAACATCAAGCTAATGACTTTAAACTATAAAATACATTTTTCAAAGCTTTTATTCCCAATTATCCACTTAAGAAACCAACATCTTCGAGCAATGCTTACGTAACTGCAGACACGTGCTTTGTAAACGCCCAGTTACTGCAGCAAAAGTACATGCATGTTTGATCTATCTGCACGGCAAGATCTGTCGGTAGAGCATGAGACTGTTAATCTCAGCGTCGTGCATTCGAACCCCACTTTGGGTGATTATTATTATTATTATTATTATTATTATTATTATCATTATTATTATTATTATTATTGCCGGTCTCTCTGGCCGAAGGGTTACAACACTTTCTCCGTAATCCCGTTTATCACGCAGAGTCTCGTAGCGGGCGAGAGCTGGAGGCGGTTCGACCCCCGCTGGTGACTTGCGGGATACTGAGCCGGCCGCTCAGAAAGCAATGGCAAACTACTGAGCGTAATCTTGCCAAGAAATCAACAGACAGCTGAAAGATGCTGCTGTTGACAGCGAAATCTTCTTCTTCTTCTTCTTCGTTCATCCGGAGTTTTTTTTCGGATGTGATTGCGTTGTGCCTGTTTACAGCAGAGCTGCGTTCTTGCGCCGTTAGGCCGACACATCCGACTTCTGCGGGCATTTGTTGACCGGGTTAACCTTCCCGGGGGTTTCTTAGGACGTTTGACTCTCACTGTTGTGGTGTTATCCCCCATCCCAGCTGGTCCATATAGAACAGCCAAAGATCCTGGTCAGCCCTCAAGGGAAGGCAGGGGCAGACCATGGGCATTCCCCGCCATCCAAGGAGGCTTCCATAATTGCAGAGCCGATACATAGCGCTCTGGTACTGGGCTCACCCAAGGAATCGTCACGTCCTGCACATGGCTGCTTAGCCTCACTTCCGTATATTGGGCCTTCCGTTCACCATAGGCTGTTCTTCCGGAAACCAGAAGTATGCAGTCTGCAGATGACATCCACACAGTGAGCTTTCGATTCGGACTTTCCATGTAATGGATTTGCTATCCAAGCAATATTCCATTTCGTGCCACTAGGACATTTTTCCACCTTTTATGAAGTCCACACAGTGGGCTTTAGATACGGACTTTCCACGTAATGGATTTGCTATCCAAGCAATATTCCATTTCATGCCACTAGGACACTTTTCCACCTTTTATGAAGCCCACACAATGGGCTTTTGATTCGGACTTTCCACGTAACGGATTTGCTATCCAAGCAATATTCCATTTCGTGCCACTAGGACACTTTTCCACCTTTTATGAAGCCCACACAGCGAGCTTTCGATTTGGACTTTCCACATAATGGATTTGCTATCCAAGCAATATTCCATTTCATGCCTCTGGGTCTTCATGCACCTTTAAATGTCAACCTGTATGTAGTTAAAGTAAGCTGCGGTCAACTTGAGCTTGTTGATATCTCCATAGAGCTTGTCCTCAAATGAAGCAGGTGTGGGCCAAAATATCTTTCTCTGTTCTGCATACGTTGGGCAATCCTGCAGCAAATGTTTTGCTGTCATTTTTCCAGTTCTACAATTACATTCATCGGTATCTCCTATCTTTAGTTTATTGAACAAGTGGTATTTCAGCCTGTTATGTCCTGTGCGGAGTCTGAAGATTGCTACTTGTTCTCTTCGGTCGAGTTTGTAATATGCATCATCCTTCTGATGGCCTGGATGCTCAGATTCCCATTTGGTTCTATAAGTGCTTTTTATCAACCTCTTTGCCTCATTATAGGTTATGTCTATGTCAGGCTGTGGTAGTCGTCCGCCCTCTTTTGCCAGTCTGTCAGCCTCTTCGTTTCCAGGTATACTGCAATGTGATGGGATCCACTGTATTACAACTTTTTTGGATTTCTGGCATAGACCATGGAGTGCTGCTCTTAGGTCAGTTAGTTCTGTGCTGTTATTGCTCTTGAGTATTGAGACAGCTGACTTTGCATCTGTGAAGATAGCTATTTGCTTCTCTTTATTTTCCTCCATCAGGAGCATTTCTGCTGCAGTTTTCAAAGCCTCTACCTCCGCTTTGAAGTTACTTGAAAATTTTCCAGTTGCCATTGAATGTGTTTTTTTCACTCCATTTTTTAAATTTAGGAGAATTCCTCCTCCTCCATTCTCTATTGAATTTTTGGCTGATCCATCTGTATATGCATGGGTCCAATTCCTGCTTGGGTAATGTTCTTTTATGTAGTTTAGGGTTATTTCTCTTCTTTCGGTTTCATGCTGAGTGTTCTTTTCTCAATACCAGGAATGTTTTCTATCATCTCAGGCAGTTGCTGCTGTCTCCAAGCTGGGAACTTGTGTGCATTGTGTATGGGCTTGACTGTTGATATGTTTAAGTATAGGATCTGCCCTAATCCTTCGTTTTGCAGTTTCTACAAAGTTGCTACGCTTCAGTCTTCCCTTTCCAAAACCATTAAATCTGTTGTACATAGGGTGGTCTGTCAATCTTCTAAATATTTCTGCTTGTTGCTGGGCTCTGCTATCTCTTCTATCCTGCATTGGTTGTAAACAAGTGATCTTTTCTAGTTCATTAATAGGCGTTGTCTTCAGGCTTCCAGTTATGATTCGCATTCCTTGGTTTTGGACTCTACTTATTTTGTTAAAGTTTGACTTAGCTGCTGTTGCCCAAGCTGCAATGCCATATTCCAGTACTGGCCTCACCCGTCCAGTATATAACTTCTTGAGAACTTTCTCATCTGCTCCCACGTTGTACCAGCAAGCTTTTCATGATTGCCATTCTCTGCCTTGCTCTTGTTCGATTTTTCTCAACCTGTGTCTTCCATGTCAGGCGACGATCAAAGGTGACTCCTAGATAATTTGGATTTTCTTCATGGCGCAATATTTTTCCATTCAATACCAGCTTAGGTTGCTGAGTTTTATTTGATTGATTGATTGATTGATTGATTGATCTAGGAACCGACATCACAGCATTCGGGACATTCCCATAAGCGCTCCGTCTCCATCCTCAGTAGCCAGCGAAGAGTTCCAACACTAATAGTTCCAGTAGCAATCTGATTATATGTCCGTCTCGCCTTTCCTCCGAGCGCCGAGCGTCGGCCAGAACCCCTCATCACACCTCGTTGTCTCATTCTTACCAGACCATGGTGCTCCATCTGCTCCTCCGAGGTGTACACGTGCTCCCACAAGGCCGCAACCACGTCTGCCTTGTCATGCATCAATACTCCACCAAATTTTGCCGAGCCAGCCAATCTGTCCGCCTGTTCATTCCCCAGCACACCGGCATGCCCAGGAGAAAAGATCCAGGTGATGCTTACTACCCGTGACCTCCGAAGCGAAGCAAGCCACTCTGCACGAAGCCTACCTGTTCTCACCCTTCTCAGCATGCTTTCTGAGTCAGTTACAATCACAATGTGTGTATGTATCGTGTTTTCTATCCAGCGGAAAGCTGCACTGACCGCCTCCACCTCCATTCTTAAGCTAGATGTAGTGTTATCATACGCCAGGCTCTCCTGCACCAAACGCCGACCATTAGTTTTTGCCAAGAACCCCCAGGCACTTCTCCTACCTCTCAACACTGACCCATCCGTGTAGATAATCACATCACCCGGGCGAGAATTTTCATGAATTAGTTGCTGAATTTCCACTTCCGTGGCCCCCTGCTGGCCACTCCCTGCACTCCCGGTTCAATGTTATTACAACTCTGCACAAGTCTGACTGCACGGCTGGCACTCTGACCCACTCCTCTCCTCGCCTGATGTTCTCCAAGGGGCACACCTGTCTGATCGTATCCTCCGCCTGAGCCATCCATGATTTCCCTCTTATCAGTCTCTGACCCTTAACTACGTCCAGCGCCTCATGCAACAGGGTGATCTGTGTCTGCAGCTACTCTGAGGTATGCCTTCGCTTGCATCACCTTGTGCCTACTAGCAACAGTAGGAAGACCAAGGATGTAACGCATACACACTACTGGAGTGTCTCTGGTGCATCCCAGAATGACCCGCATCGCTTCATTCTGTATGCGCTCTAATTTCACCAGCTGACTCTTTGAGACAGTGAGCATTCCTAGTCCATAATCAATCACTGAGAGGATCAAGTGCTGGTATAGTGTGAAGAGCATTCTCTGCTCTATGTCCATTGCAGCCATAGTTTTAAGTGCATTGAGTCCCTTTTGCGATCTTGTCACAACCGTCTCCACATGGTCCTTGAAGGACAGACTCCTGTCAAATGTGATTCCCAGATACTTCAGTTTGTTCTCTCTGTTGACGCTTCTACCATCTATCGTGAGGCTTGGGGTATCATCTCTCACAATCCTATTGTCCAGAGAGCACCACAACACGGCCGCCTTTTCCGGGTTGATGACAGCACTCATTTCAGTGCACCAGTCAATCACTTTGTCCACTGTCACCTGTAGCTCCTGGGCTGTTTGATCCCTATTTCTCCCCTGCCTGTATGCAAGAATATCATCTGCAAATGTTAGAATCCTTCCAACCCCTGGTGCTTCTAGGTATGCAATCTTGCTCGTATACACATTAAAGAGCACCGGTGAGATAGCAGATCCCTGTGGCAGTCCCGGGGTTAAAATATGTGGCTCGGAGGTCCATGCGCCTAGACGGAGAGCAACTTGACGAGAATGCAGGACGGCTGCTATCCAGTTCACCAACCAGGGATTGACCCCCTTCTCCATAAGTGCGGTCATCAAAATATCATAGCGAACTCTATTGTACGCATCTTCGAGATCAAGCGCTGCCGCCATCGTTTCCTGTCTACTCTGGAACCCCTCATAAACGTCAAAGGCAAAGGTGGCTGCATTTGACCAGGTATCTTTTCCTGGCCTGTAGCTCCCCAGGCCTCTTGGAAGAAGCTTCCCCCTTTCCAAAAAATCCTGCAGCTTAACAGCGACTATCTTCTCTAAAACCTTCCCAAATGTATTTTGAAGGGTGATGATCCTAAAGCCTGCAAGCTTTGAATGATCCTTGTATGGTTTTGGGAGAGGGATGAGATAGCTATGCAGCCAATCCTGCGGTACTGACGCTGTCCTAATGCTCTGATTAAAGCAGCCAGCCATCTCCTTCAGGTCCACATCGCTCAAAGCCTTCATGTGGCCATACCTAACACTGTCAGGCCCTGGTGCCGTGTCTTTGCCTTCTGCAAAATATGTTTAACATCTTCAAACAGTACGATGTCTTCGTAAGGCATATTCTCTATTGTGCCAGATAATTCCACTCTAACTGCATCCCTGGTATCCGCATCACTATGATTGGTCTGCTCTAAAAATCTCTGGAGAAACGCCTCCCCTTTCTCCTTGTCTGTTGTCAGCGTTACCCCATCCTCTTTATAAATTGTTCCCACTGTCATAGGCCGATCTTTTCTTTGCATTTGTCTGTACAGTTTCCAGAATTTATGCAGTGTTTTATCACCATCCAATGTCCTTCATAAAAACACTCCCATTTTACTTTCTTGGCCTTCTGCAGCACATCGCTTGAAAGCCTCCACCTTGTCTTTCTTGTCATTTTCCGCTATGTCCACTTCCTCTCGTGAGCTTAGGGGTGTCTGTCGCAATTTCCTTAGCTGCTTCACTGCAGCTCTCTTTGCTTTCCACGCTTGTCTACTTCTGGGGGCCACCATGGGGCTGCAAAAAAGGAGTTTAACAGTCCCGTTGCATGCCCCATGTCTGAGGCGTCCAAGAAGGGTGTCGCTCCGCTCATACCGAAGGGGCTTGCGCGCTCTCCCAGCCTTAACTTTCCTGGACTTAGAGATCAGGACTGAGCATGGCATGTGATCACTCCCATGGTCATTCAAAACAGTCCACCTTTATTTTTTTTTGAGAGGGAGAACACTGTGCATGTTGTTTTCCTCCTCACTTATCTTCACTAGCCATGATTTTGACCAGTCCTCTAGCGCTAATATCGCTTGCTGTATTCTGCTGTTAGCTGTACTAATATATTCTTCAGATGTCCATATGGCTAGGTCATCTGCAAAGGAGGATGTGTGTACTCTGGCTGGAAAATTTTCTGTGATGTCATTTATATATGCTAGGAATAATGTTGGTGAAAGAACTCCTCCTTGGGGGACACCTTGCTCCAGCAGCATCATTTTGCTTGTTTGTCCTTGTACTTTTGTCCTGGCAGTTCTGTTCTCAAGGTATGGCTGATCCATTTATACATTTTTCCACAAACATGCATGTTTTGCAGTTTTACTTTCAGTCCTTCCTTCCATACTTTATCAAATGCTTTTTCTAAAACTATCCAGACTGCTAGTGTGTGCTTTTTCTCTTGGAAGGCATCCTCTATTCCTGAGCTATATAGGTTATTTGATCTTCAGTGGATCTGTATTTTCTGAATCCTGCTTGGTGTGGTGTTAAGAGTTTGTTTTCTTCCAGATGCCATGTTAGCCTGCCATTGATAATGCGTTCCATTAATTTTCCTACACAGCTAAGTAGACTGATAGGTCGATAGCCATTTGGTTCTTCCAGGTCTTTTCCTTTCTTTGGGACTGGTATTAGTATAGCTTCCTTCCATGCCTGTGGGACTATTCCTCTCTTCCAGCTGTTATTTAGGACTGCTAGTAGTTTTCTTCTTTGCCTTGGTGCCTAGTCCTATTAGCATTTCATTTGTGATTCCATCCTTTCCTGGTGATTTCTTCTTTTTTAGGGTATTCATTGCCTGTTCCATTTCTTCCATTGTTAGATTTGCCATCATATATTCTGCTGCTGTCTCTTTATTCTATGATGTATCTGTTTGTCTTTGATTGCTTTCTTCTGTTCGGTTGTAATATCAATGTGGTTTGCATTTGCATAGTGTTCCATTAGTGCATTTGCAGCCTTTTTGCCTGTAAGCAAGGCATTTCCTTGTAGCTAAAGAAAAAAAAGTGAAGGAAATGAAAAATGAGGTAAGAAATATATTCCTTCTGCGTTCCTGTCCATTCCCTTTTCGATTCTAAATTATAACCCCATGCCTCTGTAAAGTCTTTGTTTTTTACTAATATTACACAATGTACCCACTACCATACGAATATGGATATGCCATGCGCCGTTACCCAAATTGACGTGCATTACTGCAAAACATATTTATTAGCGTAAATTCAATACATTTTTCGTCAAAACATCAAATAAATGTCGCCGCTTTCCACTTCAGTTCCCTTTGGACCTATCAAAGACATATTCCGTAGTGGGGTAAATATAAGACGGCAGGAAAAATTTCATAACAATGCAACAGACACTTTTCAAAAATATTGAATGTGAATGAGGGCTAACATTTGTGAGTGCAGAAAACCACATACAACAATTTGCCTACTTCTGGGGAGTGCAATGGGCTGAATTTTACAAGTGTCTTATCAATCAATCAATCAATCAATCAATCAATCAATCAAGTGCCGTCTCCATAAGGAAGGTTGTCTGCAACGGATCTCTAACACAGTCTGTCTTTCGCCATGATTGTGCATTCTGTCACACGTTCGTCCATCTCATAATGTTATCTTCCCACTTGTATCGTTGTCTACCTCTGCTCGCTTGCCTTTAACTTACACTCCTCTATGGTTTTTATAAGCGTGCTATGTATTTAACGTGGCCGAAATATTTCACTAACCACTTTTGTATTCATGTGTCAGTCACAGTCAGGCATACCGTTCTTCGACGTTAGATGTACTTGTAATTTACGTCCAAAAAGTCAAGGACGAGAAGCCACCATTTAAGTCCACCTGACCGTCGTTCAAACCCACCACGCGGCAATCAGAATAGACAGTTTAAAGCCCGTTAGCGACGATTAGCACCGACAAACCAAGAACATCAAGCTAATGACTTTAAACTATAAAATACATTTTTCAAAGCTTTTATTCCCAATTATCCACTTAAGAAACCAACATCTTCGAGCAATGCTTACGTAACTGCAGACACGTGCTTTGTAAACGCCCAGTTACTGCAGCAAAAGTGCAGGCGTGTTTGATCTATCTGCACGGCAAGATCTGTCGGTAGAGCATGAGACTGTTAATCTCAGCGTCGTGCATTCGAACCCCACTTTGGGTGATTATTATTATTATTATTATTATTATTATTATTATCATTATTATTATTATTATTATTGCCGGTCTCTCTGGCCGAAGGGTTACAACACTTTCTCCGTAATCCCGTTTATCACGCAGAGTCTCGTAGCGGGCGAGAGCTGGAGGCGGTTCGACCCCCGCTGGTGACTTGCGGGATACTGAGCCGGCCGCTCAGAAAGCAATGGCAAACTACTGAGCGTAATCTTGCCAAGAAATCAACAGACAGCTGAAAGATGCTGCTGTTGACAGCGAAATCTTCTTCTTCTTCTTCTTCGTTCATCCGGAGTTTTTTTTCGGATGTGATTGCGTTGTGCCTGTTTACAGCAGAGCTGCGTTCTTGCGCCGTTAGGCCGACACATCCGACTTCTGCGGGCATTTGTTGACCGGGTTAACCTTCCCGGGGGTTTCTTAGGACGTTTGACTCTCACTGTTGTGGTGTTATCCCCCATCCCAGCTGGTCCATATAGAACAGCCAAAGATCCTGGTCAGCCCTCAAGGGAAGGCAGGGGCAGACCATGGGCATTCCCCGCCATCCAAGGAGGCTTCCATAATTGCAGAGCCGATACATAGCGCTCTGGTACTGGGCTCACCCAAGGAATCGTCACGTCCTGCACATGGCTGCTTAGCCTCACTTCCGTATATTGGGCCTTCCGTTCACCATAGGCTGTTCTTCCGGAAACCAGAAGTATGCAGTCTGCAGATGACATCCACACAGTGAGCTTTCGATTCGGACTTTCCATGTAATGGATTTGCTATCCAAGCAATATTCCATTTCGTGCCACTAGGACACTTTTTCCACCTTTTATGAAGTCCACACAGTGGGCTTTAGATACGGACTTTCCACGTAATGGATTTGCTATCCAAGCAATATTCCATTTCATGCCACTAGGACACTTTTCCACCTTTTATGAAGCCCACACAATGGGCTTTTGATTCGGACTTTCCACGTAACGGATTTGCTATCCAAGCAATATTCCATTTCGTGCCACTAGGACACTTTTCCACCTTTTATGAAGCCCACACAGCGAGCTTTCGATTTGGACTTTCCACATAATGGATTTGCTATCCAAGCAATATTCCATTTCATGCCTCTGGGTCTTCATGCACCTTTAAATGTCAACCTGTATGTAGTTAAAGTAAGCTGCGGTCAACTTGAGCTTGTTGATATCTCCATAGAGCTTGTCCTCAAATGAAGCAGGTGTGGGCCAAAATATCTTTCTCTGTTCTGCATACGTTGGGCAATCCTGCAGCAAATGTTTTGCTGTCATTTTTCCAGTTCTACAATTACATTCATCGGTATCTCCTATCTTTAGTTTATTGAACAAGTGGTATTTCAGCCTGTTATGTCCTGTGCGGAGTCTGAAGATTGCTACTTGTTCTCTTCGGTCGAGTTTGTAATATGCATCATCCTTCTGATGGCCTGGATGCTCAGATTCCCATTTGGTTCTATAAGTGCTTTTTATCAACCTCTTTGCCTCATTATAGGTTATGTCTATGTCAGGCTGTGGTAGTCGTCCGCCCTCTTTTGCCAGTCTGTCAGCCTCTTCGTTTCCAGGTATACTGCAATGTGATGGGATCCACTGTATTACAACTTTTTTGGATTTCTGGCATAGACCATGGAGTGCTGCTCTTAGGTCAGTTAGTTCTGTGCTGTTATTGCTCTTGAGTATTGAGACAGCTGACTTTGCATCTGTGAAGATAGCTATTTGCTTCTCTTTATTTTCCTCCATCAGGAGCATTTCTGCTGCAGTTTTCAAAGCCTCTACCTCCGCTTTGAAGTTACTTGAAAATTTTCCAGTTGCCATTGAATGTGTTTTTTTTCACTCCATTTTTTAAATTTAGGAGAATTCCTCCTCCTCCATTCTCTATTGAATTTTTGGCTGATCCATCTGTATATGCATGGGTCCAATTCCTGCTTGGGTAATGTTCTTTTATGTAGTTTAGGGTTATTTCTCTTCTTTCGGTTTCATGCTGAGTGTTCTTTTTCTCAATACCAGGAATGTTTTCTATCATCTCAGGCAGTTGCTGCTGTCTCCAAGCTGGGAACTTGTGTGCATTGTGTATGGGCTTGACTGTTGATATGTTAAGTATAGGATCTGCCCTAATCCTTCGTTTTTGCAGTTTCTACAAAGTTGCTACGCTTCAGTCTTCCCTTTCCAAAACCATTAAATCTGTTGTACATAGGGTGGTCTGTCAATCTTCTAAATTTTTCTGCTTGTTGCTGGGCTCTGCTATCTCTTCTATCCTGCATTGGTTGTAAACAAGTGATCTTTTCTAGTTCATTAATAGGCGTTGTCTTCAGGCTTCCAGTTATGATTCGCATTCCTTGGTTTTGGACTCTACTTATTTTGTTAAGTTTGACTTAGCTGCTGTTGCCCAAGCTGCAATGCCATATTCCAGTACTGGCCTCACCCGTCCAGTATATAACTTCTTGAGAACTTTCTCATCTGCTCCCCACGTTGTACCAGCAAGCTTTTTCATGATTGCCATTCTCTGCCTTGCTCTTGTTCGATTTTTCTCTTCCATGTCAGGCGACGATCAAAGGTGACTCCTAGATAATTTGGATTTTCTTCATGGCGCAATATTTTTCCATTCAATACCAGCTTAGGTTGCTGAGTTTTATTTGATTGATTGATTGATTGATTGATTGATCTAGGAACCGACATCACAGCATTCGGACATTCCCATAAGCGCTCCGTCTCCATCCTCAGTAGCCAGCGAAGAGTTCCAACACTAATAGTTCCAGTAGCAATCTGATTATATGTCCGTCTCGCCTTTCCTCCGAGCGCCGAGCGTCGGCCAGAACCCCTCGTCACACCTCGTTGTCTCATTCTTACCAGACCATGGTGCTCCATCTGCTCCTCCGAGGTGTACACGTGCTCCCACAAGGCCGCAACCACGTCTGCCTTGTCATGCATCAATACTCCACCAAATTTTGCCGAGCCAGCCAATCTGTCCGCCTGTTCATTCCCCAGCACACCGGCATGCCCAGGAGAAAAGATCCAGGTGATGCTTACTACCCGTGACCTCCGAAGCAAAGCAAGCCACTCTGCACGAAGCCTACCTTTTCTCACCCTTCTCAGCATGCTTTCTGAGTCAGTTACAATCACAATGTGTGTATGTATCGTGTTTTCTATCCAGCGGAAAGCTGCACTGACCGCCTCCACCTCCATTCTTAAGCTAGATGTAGTGTTATCATACGCCAGGCTCTCCTGCACCAAACGCCGACCATTAGTTTTTGCCAAGAACCCCCAGGCACTTCTCCTACCTCTCAACACTGACCCATCCGTGTAGATAATCACATCACCCGGGCGAGAATTTTCATGAATTAGTTGCTGAATTTCCACTTCCGTGGCCCCTGCTGGCCACTCCCTGCACTCCCGGTTCAATGTTATTACAACTCTGCACAAGTCTGACTGCACGGCTGGCACTCTGACCCACTCCTCTCCTCGCCTGATGTTCTCCAAGGGGCACACCTGTCTGATCGTATCCTCCGCCTGAGCCATCCATGATTTCCCTCTTATCAGTCTCTGACCCTTAACTACGTCCAGCGCCTCATGCAACAGGTGATCTGTGTCTGCAGCTACTCTGAGGTATGCCTTCGCTTGCATCACCTTGTGCCTACTAGCAACAGTAGGAAGACCAAGGATGTAACGCATACACACTACTGGAGTGTCTCTGGTGCATCCCAGAATGACCCGCATCGCTTCATTCTGTATGCGCTCTAATTTCACCAGCTGACTCTTTGAGACAGTGAGCATTCCTAGTCCATAATCAATCACTGAGAGGATCAAGTGCTGGTATAGTGTGAAGAGCATTCTCTGCTCTATGTCCATTGCAGCCATAGTTTTAAGTGCATTGAGTCCCTTTTGCGATCTTGTCACAACCGTCTCCACATGGTCCTTGAAGGACAGACTCCTGTCAAATGTGATTCCCAGATACTTCAGTTTGTTCTCTCTGTTGACGCTTCTACCATCTATCGTGAGGCTTGGGGTATCATCTCTCACAATCCTATTGTCCAGAGAGCACCACAACACGGCCGCCTTTTCCGGGTTGATGACAGCACTCATTTCAGTGCACCAGTCAATCACTTTGTCCACTGTCACCTGTAGCTCCTGGGCTGTTTGATCCCTATTTCTCCCCTGCCTGTATGCAAGAATATCATCTGCAAATGTTAGAATCCTTCCAACCCCTGGTGCTTCTAGGTATGCAATCTTGCTCGTATACACATTAAAGAGCACCGGTGAGATAGCAGATCCCTGTGGCAGTCCCGGGGCTAAAATATGTGGCTCGGAGGTCCATGCGCCTAGACGGAGAGCAACTTGACGAGAATGCAGGACGGCTGCTATCCAGTTCACCAACCAGGGATTGACCCCCTTCTCCATAAGTGCGGTCATCAAAATATCATAGCGAACTCTATTGTACGCATCTTCGAGATCAAGCGCTGCCGCCATCGTTTCCTGTCTACTCTGGAACCCCTCATAAACGTCAAAGGCAAAGGTGGCTGCATTCGACCAGGTATCTTTTCCTGGCCTGTAGCTCCCCAGGCCTCTTGGAAGAAGCTTCCCCCTTTCCAAAAAATCCTGCAGCTTAACAGCGACTATCTTCTCTAAAACCTTCCCAAATGTATTTTGAAGGTGATGATCCTAAAGCCTGCAAGCTTTGAATGATCCTTGTATGGTTTTGGGAGAGGGATGAGATAGCTATGCAGCCAATCCTGCGGTACTGACGCTGTCCTAATTGCTCTGATTAAAGCAGCCAGCCATCTCCTTCAGGTCCACATCGCTCAAAGCCTTCATGTGGCCATACCTAACACTGTCAGGGCCCTGGTGCCGTGTCTTTTGCCTTCTGCAAAATATGTTTAACATCTTCAAACAGTACGATGTCTTCGTAAGGCATATTCTCTATTGTGCCAGATAATTCCACTCTAACTGCATCCCTGGTATCCGCATCACTATGATTGGTCTGCTCTAAAAATCTCTGGAGAAACGCCTCCCCTTTCTCCTTGTCCTGTTGTCAAGCGTACCCCATCCTCTTTATAAATTGTTCCCACTGTCATAGGCCGATCTTTTCTTTGCATTTGTCTGTACAGTTTCCAGAATTTATGCAGTGTTTTATCACCTCCAATGTCCTTCATAAAACACTCCCATTTTACTTTCTTGGCCTCTGCAGCACATCGCTTGAAAGCCTCCACCTGTCTTTCTTGTCATTTTTCCGCTATGTCCACTTCCTCTCGTGAGCTTAGGGGTGTCTGTCGCAATTTCCTTAGCTGCTTCACTGCAGCTCTCTTTTGCTTTCCACGCATCGTCTACTTCTGGGGTCCACATGGGGCTGCAAAAAAAGGAGTTTTAACCAGTCCTGTTGCATGCCCATGTCTGAGGCGTCCAAGAAGGCTGTCGCTCCGCTCATACCGAAAGGGTCTTGCGCGCTCTCCCAGCCTTAAACTTTCCTGGACTTAGAGATCAGGACTGAGCATGGCATGTGATCACTCCCATGGTCATTCAAAACAGTCCACCTTTATTTTTATTTGAGAGGGAGAACACTGTGCATGTTGTTTTCCTCCTCACTTATCTTCACTAGGCCATGATTTTGACCAGTCCTCTAGCGCTAATATCGCTTGCTGTATTCTGCTGTTAGCTGTACTAATATATTCTTCAGATGTCCATATGGCTAGGTCATCTGCAAAGGAGGATGTGTGTACTCTGGCTGGAAAATTTTCTGTGATGTCATTTATATATGCTAGGAATAATGTTGGTGAAAGAACTCCTCCTTGGGGGACACCTTGCTCCAGCAGCATCATTTTGCTTGTTTGTCCTTGTACTTTTGTCCTGGCAGTTCCTGTTCTCAAGGTAGTGGCTGATCCATTTATACATTTTTCCACAAACATGCATGTTTTGCAGTTTTACTTTCAGTCCTTCCTTCCATACTTTATCAAATGCTTTTTCTAAATCTATCCAGACTGCTAGTGTGTGCTTTTTCTCTTGGAAGGCATCCTCTATTTCCTGAGCTATATAGGTTATTTGATCTTCAGTGGATCTGTATTTTCTGAATCCTGCTTGGTGTGGTGTTAAGAGTTTGTTTTCTTCCAGATGCCATGTTAGCCTGCCATTGATAATGCGTTCCATTAATTTTCCTACACAGCTAAGTAGACTGATAGGTCGATAGCCATTTGGTTCTTCCAGGTCTTTTCCTTTCTTTGGTACTGGTATTAGTATAGCTTCCTTCATGCCTGTGGGACTATTCCTCTCTTCCAGCTGTTATTTAGGACTGCTAGTAGTTTCTTCTTTGCCTTGGTGCCTAGTCCTATTAGCATTTCATTTGTGATTCCATCCTTTCCTGGTGATTTCTTCTTTTTTAGGGTATTCATTGCCTGTTCCATTTCTTCCATTGTTAGATTTGCCATCATATATTCTGCTGCTGTCTCTTTATTTCTATGATGTATCTGTTTGTCTTTGATTGCTTTCTTCTGTTCGGTTGTAATATCAATGTGGTTTGCATTTGCATAGTGTTCCATTAGTGCATTTGCAGCCTTTTTGCCTGTAAGCAAGGCATTTCCTTGTTTAATTGTTATTTGTTTGTTTCTAGGTCCTTCATTGTTCATGGCTTTCACTAGTTTCCATAGTTTGTTTCCATCCCTGTCAAAATTCAGGTTTTCTGTTTTTTCCCTCCAACAATCTCTTGTTGTTTGATTTACTGTTCTTTTATATTTTGCTGAGATGGCTTTGAGAGAGATGTTTGCTTCAATTGTTTGTTCTCTCTCTGCTGTCTTCCTGGCATCTTCAACTTTGTCCTCCAAACTTTGTAGTTCTTCAGTCCAGTATGGTTTGTAATTTTTCCTCGCTCCTCTTGGAATGGACTCAGTGGCTGCCTGTATTATTGCTCTGTTTAGACTTTCCACCATTTGCTTTATGTTGCCATATCGTGTATTTATGTTTTCACAATATTTGTCTGTTAGTATGGCAAATCTGTCCCAATCTGCTCGTTTGTAATTCCAGCGGGGCAAGGGCTTTTGCTCCTGTGGAACATACTCCATATTCATTTCAAGCTTGATTGGTCTGTGGTCACTACCTGCTAATTGGTCCAGCACATGGCGATCAATTTTGTGGAGGATGTCTCCTGTGCAGAAAGCTAAGTCTGGAGTAGAAGTGGTAAGCCATCTTCTGGAGTAGAAGCTCGGTGTGTCATCCGCTTTGTTGAGTAGATGGAGATTTGAGTCTATTTCCCAGTCCTCCAATTCATCTCCTCTTTTGTCAGTATCTGGGTATCCCCATCTTTCTGAACGGCTATTAAAGTCTCCGACAATAATGCAGTTTGTGTCAGTTATTTTCATGTTTGAGAGTGTAAGATCCTTATCTGCTGGGCTATACAGATTGTAGATTCTTATTTTCACGTCCTTTATCATTATATCAACACCTATAATTTCCGTTTGGTTGTTAGAGATCACAGATACTTCGCTGCAAGGTATTGTATTTCGTGTAAGTATTAGAACTCCTCCTTTGTGTCCTTCGCGGTCGAAACGTGTGGCCTGATATCCTCTGACTGAGAATTTGTGATTGGCGTTGAGGTGTGTCTCTTGAATGCATGCCACATCTATTCTATCTTTATGAAGACGCTGTGTTAGGGAGTCTTTCTTCTTGTAAACTCCTTCGGCATTCCACTGTAGTATGTTGAGTGTCCGGGGTATTTGGTCAATAGCTCTTAACCTACTCCTCTGTGCCTTGACTCCACAGCACAGGGGAAGGTGACCACCAGTAGTCATGGGTGGACCCCCTCGAGGCAGGGGGCCCGGCACTATCACCGCCTGATGGGACTTCACGGGATTAGCACCATATCGATTAATTTTGATTTGTGACATCATGAATTAAGTTACGTTGCACTGCTTTGTCAAGCCTGTGGCTCAGTACATCCGATTTCGACAAGCATTTATTCGGGATGCTTTCCCTAGCCTTTGACTGTCCCCAGTCTACCTACAAGGCAGCAGGTTTCACGTTGCACTGCTTTGTCAAGCCTGTGGCTCAGTGCATCCGATTTCGACAAGCATGTATTTGGGGTGCTTTCCCTAGCCTTTGACTGTCCCCAGTCTACCTACAAGGCAGCAGGTTTGTGTGTCTCTTCGTCTGGTCCCTCTCCCTTGACCTGTCCGACATGGGTGGCCCTACCAGTAGCTGTGCTACCGTCGGCATAGCTCTTGGGGTCATTGGGACGCACAAGCCCCTCTACCTCGTCACGGTGGACACACAGCAGAGGGGACAGCGAAATTATTATTATTATTATTATTTTTCATTTTGAAAAATTTGAAAGAATGATCCATCCATCCATCATGTGCCATGCCGGTAAGCGTGGGCGGTCATGTTCTGTCATCTCACTCGATCACCAGAGTCGTGGATCAGCTCCGTGTTTCTGTCTCGACCATGCCACAAGGCCAAGCCATCCAGGTACTTGCTTCTAGGTCTTCCCCTTGGTCTGTTCCCATCGATCTTATCAGTTGTCACCAAATTCTCCAATCCATTTCTTCTCATAACATGCCCAAAAAATTTTGACTGTCTACGTCTAATTTCTCTAATCAATTTACGATCTTCATTTGTTTCTTGAAGGACTTGTTCATTGGTCTTTTCTGGCTGTCCATGGTATTCTTTGCATTTTCCTCAGAAACCACATCCTCTACAGCCATCAGATGTTTTTCAGCCTGACTGCTCATTGTCCAAGCTTCACATCCATATAAAAGTACAGGTTCTATGTAGCATCTCAACACTCTTTTTCTCGTTTCAATTGACATCTTTTTATTGGTCAATATGTTTTTCATCTTGCTAAAGGCTACTTTTGCCATGGCGATTCTTGTTCTAATCTCTTCAAGGCATCTCCCATCAGATGTTATTACTGTTCCGAGATAATTGAACCTGCTCACTTGTTGAAGAATATTCCCATTTACTTGTATATTACATTGTGGTATTTCGTTCTTCCTAGTGACGACCATAATCTGTGTCTTTTTACAATTTAATTCTAACCCTAGTTGTTCACTGTGTGTAACAATCGCGTGGGCTGTCATGTTTTGCCATCTCACTCGATCCCCAGAGTCGTGGATCAGCTCCGTCCTTCTGTCTCGGCCATGCCACATGGCCAAGCCATCCAGGTATTTACTTCTTGGCCTTTCCCTGGGTCTCTTGCTTTTGAGGTGCTACATAGAACTCGTGCTTTTGTATGGATGTGAAGCGTGAACAATGAGCAAACAGGCTGAAAGATATCCGATGGTTGTGGAAATATGGTTTCGGAGGAAAATATAAATAATACCATGGACAGATAGAAAAACCAATGACCAAGTCCTACAAGAATACAAATGAACATCGTAAACTGATTAGAGACATTAGACGTAGACAGTCACAATTGTTTGGTCACGTTATGAGAAGAAATAAGTTGGAGAACTTGGTGACAACTGGCAAAATTGAGGAGAAGAGAATAAGGGGAAGATAGTGAAGTAAATACCTGGATGGCTTGTCCACGTGGCATGGTCGAGACAAGAACACTAAGCTGATCCACGACTCTGGTGATCGAGTGAGATGGTGAGGCATGACCGCCCACGCTTATCGGCGTGGCACATGATTATGAAGAACTGCTAGATTTTAACAAGAAACATGAAATTATCAAAAGTTTGAAGAAAGGTAGAACTGCCACTAGTATTGCTTAGATTTATTGTTTTGTAAGAACAAGTCAATGATATCAAACGCGATGCACATATTGAAGTCTATATTGATCGTTTTGTAAAACTAAATACACTATGTATGGACTAGTAACCTTTTAAGGATTTTATTTTCATTTTCACCCCAAGCCCGCGGTAAAATGACGTTATTGTACATTTATATTAAGACATTCCTGTTATCCGTCTATTCGCTTATCTGTCACAGCCCTGGTCCGGACGGTCATGGTTTACTGTATTACATTGATATACAGTTATACCTATCGCGTACTCGTGTGTATGTCTTTAGGCTAGTGTGCATTTTGCTAGAGTCATACATAGCTTGGGACTATGGGATTAGTATCACAGGTTTTTTGTTTCTTTTTAAGTTTTCATTTTCTCTTCATTGCTTTCAGTTTTTCATATTTTTAATTCTTCTCATCCCGTCCTTATGCCTTAATGTAATCACCGGAGGCTCTTCTCCGTGACCATATGTTGTGTTTTTGGCATGTATTTGTTTGCTGATGAAGGCTAGTCGCCGCAACGTCCTTAAGGGTCTTAATCCTGTTCTGTAAAGCTGTATTACTTTGTGTTATATTATATTGTTTACATTTTGCTAGAGTAGAGAATCTCTATTTTTCTCATCTACACTGAGCGCTGACTTAACGAGGTATGCGTGCCATCGAAGTTATCAGTTAGGTTACCTGCGATTGTCAGTTGCTTTCTTGTCAGGGAGAAGAACGGATGGATTGTGTGTGCTGTAAAATCCTAGAAAACATTTTTTTTTTTTATGGAAGAGTGACCAGTTCCATTTAGGAGTATTGTTCTATTAGCAAGGTAAGCATATACTCTATCATCCTAGTTGGCTATCTAGATATAATATCCATTTTCACGTCAGTGAAAGTGCTGTCATTTCATGTATGCCCTGGTAGATCAACCGTCTGTTACGCCAGGTGGGAAAATTGCTAGAGGTCTTTCAACATTCTGTTCTATTCGTTTTCTTGGGCTCTTTAAGAAACGGAAGCTTGTAAGAGGTAGACGGGCCAATAGAAAATCTACGGGCGAATAGAAATCTTTTGATACCTTTCTCAGGGATTTTAGTGAAATTCACATTCTCACCATCCTGTGGCGTACCGTAACTCGGGGCTGTTTATCTACTCTGTTTTCTTGGGTTACTTTGGTGTGTATTGTCCTTATATTTGGTATAACATACAATGAGGACTGGTTCTTAGAGGTATCACTGTTACGAGTCTATGTAGGTTTACTATCGAAGGCCAATGGTTCTTTGCCTTGTATCATTCTCGGAAAAGGGTCTAGTTGTGGCAGATCGACTATCGATCTGTTTTATTCGATTTTAAGGAGGTCTTCTTCTTCTTCAGCATTCCGAGCCATTGAGGTTCTTTGCTGCAGATACAATCCGTCTCCATTCGTCTCTCTGGTGGACCTTCTCTTGCCAGTCGTTGATTCCAAGTGCTTGTAGGTCTGTATATGTATTATCTCTCCACCGTCTTCTTGGTCTACCTCGGTGGTCTACGGTCATTTATTTCCTGAGTGTAAGCGAGTTTTGTTTCCTCTATTATCTTCCATTCTTTCTATATGCCCCAGCCATTGTAGTCTATTAGCCTTCATGATACCAGTGATTAGCGGGGACTTAAACAGATCATAAATGTATTTGTTACTTCTTCTTTTCCACTCTCCACTTTGTGTATCCCTAATGGGTCCAAAGATGCGTCTTAAAATTTTGTTCTCAAAGGTTTGTAACAAGGCTTCGTCTCCTTTCGTTGTACTCCAGGTTTCAGAACCATACAGCACAACTGGTCTGATCAGTGTTTTGTATATTGTGATTTTGGTGTTACGAGATAGCGCATTTGATTTTAGTAGATGTTGTAGTGCATAGTATATCTTATTTCCAGAGTTGATTCTAGTTTGTATTTCTTCCCTTATGATGTTGGAGCAGTTGAAGATTGTACCCAGGTATTTGTATGTTTCCGTTCTTTTAATGGTCATATTATCTATGTGTATGTGGCCAGAGTTTTTAGCCATTCCGTCTCTTGAAATTACCATATATTCTGTCTTATCTTGGTTGATAACCAGCCCCATCTGTTGGGCTTTTTCCTTTAAGTGAGTCAATATTTCCAATGTCTTTTGTTCACTTTGCCCTATAATATCTATATCATCTGCATAACCAAGCAGCTTGGATGTTCCTCCAATATCACATTCCTCCTTTACCTTCCTTAAGGAGGTCTTAAGTTGAATAATAGTGGATAATGAGGGGTGAGGATAAACGTCTGTGTGTGGCTGGAAGTAATCACCGGGTTCTCCTTTTTGTCTTTTCCAGATTTCCCCTTTTCGGAGACCTCCAGTATCAAAACTCAATTTAACCAATCAACAAATGTACCGTGACGAGACCACGAGGACATCCAAGAAGAAAATGGATTGACGACATCAGAGACATTGTACAACCACACGGAATGACACTATCCAGTGCCGCCCACCGGGCGCTGGGACGAAAATTATTCCTCCCCACGAAGCTTGACGGCAGAAGTGGAAGATGATGATGATGATGATGATGATGATGATGATGATGATGATGATGATGATCATGATGATGATGATGATGATGAACAAATGTACTTTTAATGTGAGCTACATAAATAAGCATACATAGTATTGTTTGGCGCTCACAGAAGAAGAAGGGAGTAGAGACTAGAGGACGCACTAGACAACATAAAATTTGAAACTATAGTTACCGACCGGGATTCGAACCTGTCACCTCCAAATGGCGGCAGAGCCTCGCTGCAGGAACAAGTGTACTTCGACGCATGATGATTTCCTTTGAATGAGAGCTGAAGGCCAGATGTGTCAGAATCCTGGGAAAAGTACTACAAAGTTTCTGCGTGGAAGATCGTTAGATGTAGAAGTTAAACATCGTCCTTCCTCTGTATACCTGGATATTGTCAGTTCAAGGAGTGGAGACCTACACGGTGATCCTGTTTTTCAGTCACTGCAGACGTTTAACCTTTAAACATTCACTAACAACATTCAACTCGATCCATCACTTCATGATGACATTCACATCCAGACCCCATTAATTCTAATTTTGACAGATTCTTTTCAAGGACAGCTTCTATTATGATCTTGTCAAGTATTCTCACTCTTGTCTAGCTGGTCTTGAATAAAATTGTATTGTTCAAATTTCGACATACGTTACTTGTTAATTCACGCGATCGCGAATGTGTGTCTCAATTGGTCTATCATAAGTCTGACTCTGATCTTGATGTATGTGTTAGTTTAAACTATCTTTCTATTCCACACTTCTCTAATCAATTTGCTAAATTCCCTTAGGTGTCGACATTATGTAATTGTTTGTCTGAGAGAGTGACGGATGGATTAGGACAATTATCTTGTAAGCTATTTCTAGGAAATAATCAACTATACGGGATTAGATCATAGCAACTCTTAGGATCCTGTGACAGACAGTTCCAGTGCCTCCAGCTACAGACCAATTAGCCTTGCCAGCTGTTTCTGCAAAATAATGGAGAGCATCACCAATCACAGACTGCGGTGATACTTTGACAGTGAAACCATTCTTATTCAACATCAGGCAAGTTTAATAAAGTGTTACTCTACGGCAGATCAGACAACCAACCTCTCTCGGGAAATTGAGGATGCATTTCAAGATATGAAACTGGTGTTTGCGGCATTGATAGATCTAAAGAAAACTTTTGACAAAGTCGAAGAATAAGGTCTGATGAAGAAATTGAGAAACTATATAGTACAAATTGGTAAAAGCATACATGCATAACAGAAGAGCCCGAGTACAGATAGACGGACTCAAGAGCAAGAAAGTACTACTGCGTCGCGGCGTTCCCTAGGGTAAACTCCTCCCCCCCCTTCCCCACACACACACACACCACCTCCTCCCACACACACACACACACACACACACACACACACACACACACACACACACACACTTCCTAAATTTCATCAATGATCTTGTTGCCGAATTCCCACTTGAAATTAAAGCGGCAGTGCTGGTCCTGGTCCTATGGAGCACAAATGAACTTGCATCATTGGCTACCAGATCACTACAAAGGGCTGTAGATGCAATAGTTGCATGGGCATGTAAATGGTGTGTCAGCATAAACACTGACAAGTGCAGCACCACTCTATTTACCCTATCTCCAAAACAAAAGGCAGGCATCATCTAGATAAATGGAATACCGATAAGAGAAGATAAATAAAAACAACATACCTTAGAGTAACATTTGATGACAGGCTGACATGGAGGAAGCACATCAACAAAGCAGTAGCAAAAACCAGAAGGAAAATAGCCATCCTAAGAAAATTAAGTAGAACCACAAGGGGAGCCAATTGGAAAATACTTAGCAAAGTTTATCAACAGAGCATACGACCAAACCTGGAATAGGGGTCAATTGCATAGTATTCAACATTTTAACAAAACCACATCTAAGAGCTGGCCAAGGTGCAAATTCAAGCTCAAAGAGTCACCACGGGAGGGATAAGATCAACCTGTAGGGTGGAGATGCAGAAGATGGGGAGGACACAATCATTGACAGAGTTCAGAGATACGACAACCCTAATGCAAGCAGAAAAGTTCCCCAGCATGTCAGGAACCCTATGAGGAAAAGATTTGAAACCCTAGCTATGGGGAGGTTCATAGGAAGCAGTTTTACCAAACGACATGCAGAGAAACCACTGATCTGTTCACATTTGGAATCCACATTAAAACTATCGACGTGCACAAGATGGTGATGGTGATGGTGAACTGCACCGTCATTAAGTATATGAAAGACTTCGAGTCCAATATAGGCATAGCGGATGGACTGTTGAGCTGTTAAGGCTTCTGTGTTGTTGTTTTAACTTTTGGCTACAGATTGCTTAAGCATTTTCCTCATTTTAGACTTTAAGTACACGGTTCCGTCGCCCAGTTACTGATTTCAGTACTTGGAGTGACACTCTGATCTGTGGATTTCATGTGGAATGCTTTTACATCCGTCCGTGATGGTTTGTATATTGGAACTACATCTTTAAACATATGACGGCCGACTGCTTGCTGGACTAGCTAGTTATGCCTTATGCAGTAATCTGTGTGCAGCTGCTGGTTTTCAAGTGACTGCCGCTTCCATCGACGCAGAAGTGTAATTTTAGTGGCTGACTGTCGTGTTGGCATTCTTGCAGCAGGTCTTATGGATATATACCTGTGAGTGCTGTTGGTTTATCGGAACTGCTGTCTTTTCCACTTTTCACATAGAATAATGAGGAGTAGTTTTTGTGATTTTGTGCCTGGCATAGGAACGGAGCATTACGGGGTGACCGCGACTTAATTCTAAGGACTAAATATATGAAATAATAAACAATGTTAACAAATATGTATGGCGTTAATGTGACATCGTATCTATAAATTACTGCAGTTTGCTATCAGTGTGGCTACATGATGTAAAATAAACAGGAGGAATGGAATTTGGAACACACGCCGACGTGGGATTAAACCTGTGACTTTGATTAAACCAACCAGGCTAGTGATCAGACGGCAGTCTCGAGCGGGAAAAAAATGTCATGTATGGCTGAAGCAAAAAATGTAAATTTATAGAGGAAGTGAACTGTTTACAGCATCTCGAGTGTAGGGTATGGATAGTTAGATCATGAAGTTAATGTATGTAAATACATCATTGTTCAGATCTTGACATGTCAAATTACTGCATACAGATAACGTGCGTTTACTCTCAGTTCTTTCCCAATCATTTTGCAAAGCGACAAATTATCTAGGCCGTAAAAGCGCTTCATCATCAGTCATCAGCAAGTGTCATGCCAATAAGCGTCGGCAGTCATAGTTCACCATCTCATAGGTTGAGCGCTGCGTAAACTTGTAGTTTCTTTCTTAGATCAGATCAGATTAATTATTAGCACCAGTCATGTGTTCTTGCCCCATTTCTGCCATCCAGGTATTTATTCACAAGTCAGAGACGAGTGGTCAGCTTTTAAGTTCAGCTGAGCTACGTGTGAACGAACTACGCCGAAATCAGAAAACAAAGTTTAAAAGCGCGTTGCAGTTCCGTCAAACCTCTCAGCCGCGGTAACCTCATCCAAACAAACTACACCAAACTAATCATTTTAAGCCATACAATACTATTTTTAAAGCTTATTTTCTTAAATATCCACTTAAGAAGTTGTCAGTGTGGAAACCAAACGAAATCAACAACTTCGTGTTATGCCTACCTAAACACTGACACGTGCTTTGTAAATGGTCGGCTACTGTAGCAGAAGCCGACTGATCACTTCAGGTTAACTTCCACAGATACGTTAGAAGCTCGTAACAGATGTGTGCCTGGCTAGCTCAGTCGGTAGAGCATGAGACTCTTAATCTCAGGGTCGTGGGTTCGAGCCCCACGTTGGGCGACCTGTTTTTATTTTTTGTTTTTTTTCAAATCAATTTTCCTTTATTTCTTTAGCAACTTGTGTCCACCACCCAATGGGTTTCTTCTTCTTCTTCTTCTTCGTTCACCCGGAGTTTTTTTTTTCGGATGTGATTGCGTTGTGCCTGTTTACAGCAGAGCTGCGTTCTTGCGCCGTTAGGCCGACACATCCGACTTCTGCGGGCATTTGTTGACCGGGTTAACCTTCCCGGGGGTTTCTTAGGACGTTTGACTCTCACTGTTGTGGTGTTATCCCCCATCCCAGCTGGTCCATATAGAACAGCCAAAGATCCTGGTCAGCCCTCAAGGGAAGGCAGGGGCAGACCATGGGCATTCCCCGCCATCCAAGGAGGCTTCCATACTTGCAGAGCCGATACATAGCGCTCTGGTACTGGGCTCACCCAAGGAATCGTCACGTCCTGCACATGGCTGCTTAGCCTCAATTCCGTATATTGGGCCTTCCGTTCACCATAGGCTGTTATTCCGGAAACCAGAAGTATGCAGTCTGTAGATGACATCCACACAGTGAGCTTTCGATTCGGACTTTCCATGTAATGGAATTGCTATCCAAGCAATATTCCATTTCGTGCCACTAGGACACTTTTCCACCTTTTATGAAGCCCACACAGCGAGCTTTCGATTTGGACTTTCCACATAATGGATTTGCTATCCAAGCAATATTCCATTTCATGCCTCTGGGTCTTCATGCACCTTTAAATGTCAACCTGTATACAGTTAAAGTAAGCTGCGGTCAACTTGAGCTTGTTGATATCTCCATAGAGCTTGTCCTCAAATGAAGCAGGTGTGGGCCAATATATCTTTCTCTGTTCTGCATACGTTGGGCAATCCTGCAGCAAATGTTTTGCTGTCATTTTTCCAGTTCTACAATTACATTCATCGGTATCTCCTATCTTTAGTTTATTGAACAAGTGGTATTTCAGCCTGTTATGTCCTGTGCGGAGTCTGAAGACTGCTACTTGTTCTCTTCGGTCGAGTTTGTAATATGCATCATCCTTCTGATGGCCTGGATGCTCTGATTCCCATTTGGTTCTATAAGTGCTTTTTATCAACCTCTTTGCCTCATTATAGGTTATGTCTATGTCAGGCTGTGGTAGTCGTCCGCCCTCTTTTGCCAGTCTGTCAGCCTCTTCGTTTCCAGGTATACTGCAATGTGATGGGATCCACTGTATTACAACTTTTTTTGGATTTCTGGCATAGACCATGGAGTGCTGCTCTTAGGTCAGTTAGTTCTGTGCTGTTATTGCTCTTCAGTATTGAGACAGCTGACTTTTCATCTGTGAAGATAGCTATTTGCTTCTCTTTATTTTCCTCCATCAGGAGCATTTCTGCTGCAGTTTTCAGAGCCTCTACCTCCGCTTTGAAGTTACTTGAAAATTTTCCAGTTGCCATTGAATGTGTTTTTTTCACTCCATTTTTTAAATTTAGGAGAACTCCTCGTCCTCCATTCTCTATTGAATTTTTGGCTGATCCATCTGTATATGCATGGGTCCAATTCCTGCTTGGGTAATGTTCTTTTATGTAGTTTAGGGTTATTTCTCTTCTTTCGGTTTCATGCTGAGTGTTCTTTTTCTCAATACCAGGAATGTTTTCTATCATCTCAGGCAGTTGCTGCTGTCGCCAAGCTGGGAACTTGTGTGCATTGTGTATGGGCTTGACTGTTGATATGTTAAGAATAGGATCTGCCCTAATCCTTCGTTTTGCAGTTTCTACAAAGTTGCTACGCTTCAGTCTTCCCTTTCCAAAACCATTAAATCTGTTGTACATAGGGTGGTCTGTCAATCTTCTAAATTTTTCTGCTTGTTGCTGGGCTCTGCTATCTCTTCTATCCTGCATTGGTTGTAAACAAGTGATCTTTTCTAGTTCATTAATAGGCGTTGTCTTCAGTCTTCCAGTTATAATTCGCATTCCTTGGTTTTGGACTCTACTTATTTTGTTAAAGTTTGACTTAGCTGCTGTTGCCCAAGCAATGCCATATTCCAGTACTGGCCTCACCCGTCCAGTATATAACTTCTTGAGAACTTTCTCATCTGCTCCCCACGTTGTACCAGCAAGCTTTTTCATGATTGCCATTCTCTGCCTTGCTCTTGTTCGATTTTTCTCAACGTGTGTCTTCCATGTCAGGCGACGATCAAAGGTGACTCCTAGATAGTTTGGATTTTCTTCATGGCACAATATTTTTCCATTCAATACCAGCTTAGGTTGCTGAGGTTTATTTGAGAGGGAGAACACTGTGCATGTTGTTTTCTCCTCACTTATCTTCACTAGCCATGATTTTGACCAGTCCTCTAGCGCTAATAAGGCTTGCTGTATTCTGCTGTTAGCTGTGCTAATATATTCTTCAGATGTCCATATGGCTAGGTCATCTGCAAAGGAGGATGTGTGTACTCTGGCTGGAAAATTTTCTGTGATGTCATTTATATATGCTAGGAATAATGTTGGTGAAAGAACTCCTCCTTGGGGGACACCTTGCTCCAGCAGCATCATTTTGCTTGTTTGTCCTTGTACTTTTGTCCTGGCAGTTCTGTTCTCAAGGTAGTGGCTGATCCATTTATACATTTTTCCACAAACATGCATGTTTTGCAGTTTTACTTTCAGTCCTTCCTTCCATACTTTATCAAATGCTTTTTCTAAATCTATCCAGACTGCTAGTGTGTGCTTTTTCTCTTGGAAGGCATCCTCTATTTCCTGAGCTATATAGGTTATTTGATCTTCAGTGGATCTGTACTTTCTGAATCCTGCTTGGTGTGGTGTTAAGAGTTTGTTTTCTTCCAGATGCCATGTTAGCCTGCCATTGATAATGCGTTCCATTAATTTTCCTACACAGCTAAGTAGACTGATAGGTCGATAGCCATTTGGTTCTTCCAGGTCTTTTCCTTTCTTTGGGACTGGTATTAGTATAGCTTCCTTCCATGCCTGTGGGACTATTCCTCTCTTCCAGCTGTTATTTAGGACTGCTAGTAGTTTCTTCTTTGCCTTGGTGCCTAGTCCTATTAGCATTTCATTTGTGATTCCATCCTTTCCTGGTGATTTCTTCTTTTTTAGGGTATTCATTGCCTGTTCCATTTCTTCCATTGTTAGATTTGCCATCATATATTCTGCTGCTGTCTCTGTAGTTCTATGATGTATCTGTTTATCTTTGATTGCTTTCTTCTGTTCAGTTGTAATATCAATGTGGTTTTCACTGGCATAGTGTTCCATTAGTGCATTTGCAGCCTTTTTTCCTGTAAGCAAGGCATTTCCTTGTTTAATTGTTATTTGTTTGTTTCTAGGTCCTTCATTGTTCATGGCTTTCACTAGTTTCCATAGTTTGTTTCCATCCCTGTCAAAATTCAGGTTTTCTGTTTTTTCCCTCCAACGATCTCTTGTTGTTTGATTTACTGTTCTTTTATATTTTGCTGAGATGGCTTTGAGAGAGGTATTCGCTTCAATTGTTTGTTCTCTCTCTGCTGTCTTCCTGGCATCTTCAACTTTGTCCTCCAAACTTTGTAGTTCTTCAGTCCAGTGTGGTTTGTAATTTTTCCTCGCTCCTCTTGGAATAGACTCAGTGGCCGCCTGTATTATTGCTCTGTTTAGACTTTCCACCATTTGCTTCATGTTGCCATATCGTGTATTTACGTTTTCACAATATTTGTCTGTTAGTGTGGCAAATCTGTCCCAATCTGCTCGTTTGTAATTCCAGCGGGGCAAGGTCTTTTGCTCCTGTGGAACATACTCCATATTCATTACAAGCTTGATTGGTCTGTGGTCACTACCTGCTAATTGGTCCAGCACATGGCGATCGATTTTGTGGAGGATGTCTCCTGTGCAGAAAGCTAAGTCTGGAGTAGAAGTGGTAATCCATCTTCTGGAGTAGAAGCTCGGTGTGTCATCCGCTTTGTTGAGTAGATGGAGATTTGAGTCTATTTCCCAGTCCTCCACTTCATCTCCTCTTTTGTCAGTATCTGGGTATCCCCATCTTTCTGAACGGCTATTAAAGTCTCCGACAATAATGCAATTTGTGTCAGTTATTTTCATGTTTGAGAGTGTAAGATCCTTATCTGCTGGGCTATAAAGATTGTAAATTCTTATTTTCACGTCCTTTATCATTATATCAACACCTATAATTTCCGTTTGGTTGTCAGAGATCACAGATACTTCGCTGCAAGGTATTGTATTTCGTGTAAGTATTAGAACTCCTCCTTTATGTCCTTCGCGGTCGAAACGTGTGGCCTGATATCCCCTGACTGAAAATTTGTGCTTGGCGTTGAGGTGTGTCTCTTGAATGCATGACACATCTATTCTATCTTTATGAAGACGCTGTGTCAGGGATTCTTTCTTGTTATAAACTCCTTCGGCATTCCACTGTAGTATGTTGAGTGTCCTTGGTATTTGGTCAATAGCTCTTAACCTACTCCTCTGTGCCTTGACTCCACAGCACAGGGGAAGGTGACCACCAGTAGTCATGGGTGGACCCCCTCGAGGCAGGGGGCCCGGCACTATCACCGCCTGATGGGACTTCACGGGATTAGCACCATAACGATTAATTTTCATCTGCGGCATCATGAAATGATAAAGTTACGTTGCACTGCTTTGTCAAGCCTGTGGCTCAGTACATCCGATTTAGACAAGCATATTTTGGGGTGCTTTCCCTAGCCTTTGACTGTCCCCAGTCTACCTACAAGGCAGCAGGTTTGTGCGTCACTTCGTCTGGTCCCTCTCCCTTGACCTGTCCGACATGGGTGACCCTACCAGTAGCTGTGCTACCGTCGGCATAGCTCTTGGGGTCATTGGAACGCGGAAGCCCCTCTACCTCGTCAAGGTGGACGCACGGCAGAGGGGCAATGGGTTTCTAACTGGCTGTTTTGCGGAATTTATTAATTTAATGTCAAATAAAGATTGCCTTTGTAATTCTTTAGCCTACTGTGTTATACTATATCTGTTATTGTATTGTAATATGTGTGCTATTATGTTATACTATAAGGAAAAACGTGCAAGAGAGTGGCAACGCTATGGGTAGGTGGACAACATCAAGATATAAACACTAAGAAACCTATATAACTGCAGAGGACATAAATGATATAGGGTGTTGGAGACTCATTACTGCCGAACTTAAATGCGGAAAAGTCTTGATGATGATATCGATGATTAGGGTAGGAACTCTTCGCTGGCTTCTGAGGATGGGAACGGAGCGCTTATGGGAATGCCCCGAATGCTGTGATGTCGGTTCCTAAATCAATCAATCATTCAATCGATGATAAAAATGCACAATATCGTGTTATACCCAGTGTTATTGTGCAGTACTCTGTATTATTAGTTATTCTTGTCAAGACTTTAGGGACATGAGAAGATAAATAAACTTGACAACTGGCAAACGTGGTGAGGAAAGAGCAAGTGGAAGACACAGATCTAAATAATTGGATGGCCTGGCAGTATCTCATAATGGGGTCTTCTTCTTCGTTCATCCGGAGTTTTTTTTCGGATGTGATTGCGTTGTGCCTGTTTACAGCAGAGCTGCGTTCTTGCGCCGTTAGGCCGACACATCCGACTTCTGCGGGCATTTGTTGACCGGGTTAACCTTCCCGGGGGTTTCTTAGGACGTTTGACTCTCACTGTTGTGGTGTTATCCCCCATCCCAGCTGGTCCATATAGAACAGCCAAAGATCCTGGTCAACCCTCAAGGGAAGGCAGGGGCAGACCATGGGCATTCCCCGCCATCCAAGGAGGCTTCCATACTTGCAGAGCCGATACATAGCGCTCTGGTACTGGGCTCACCCAAGGAATCGTCACGTCCTGCACATGGCTGCTTAGCCTCACTTCCGTATATTGGGCCTTCCGTTCACCATAGGCTGTTCTTCCGGAAACCAGAAGTATGCAGTCTGCAGATGACATCCACACAGTGAGCTTTCGATTCGGACTTTCCACGTAATGGATTTGCTATCCAAGCAATATTCCATTTCATGCCACTAGGACACTTTTCCACCTTTTATGAAGCCCACACAATGGGCTTTTGATTCGGACTTTCCACGTAATGGATTTGCTATCAAGCAATATTCCATTTCGTGCCACTAGGACACTTTTCCACCTTTTATGAAGCCCACACAGCGAGCTTTCGATTTGGACTTTCCACATAATGGATTTGCTATCAAAGCAATATTTCATTTCATGCCTCTGGGTCTTCATGCACCTTTAAATGTCAACATGTATGTAGTTAAAGTAAGCTGCGGTCAACTTGAGCTTGTTGATATCTCCATAGAGCTTGTCCTCAAATGAAGCAGGTGTGGGCCAAAATATCTTTCTCTGTTCTGCATACGTTGGGCAATCCTGCAGCAAATGTTTTGCTGTCATTTTTCCAGTTCTACAATTACATTCATCAGTATCTCCTATCTTTAGTTTATTGAACAAGTGGTATTTCAGCCTGTTATGTCCTGTGCGGAGTCTGAAGATTGCTACTTGTTCTCTTCGGTCGAGTTTGTAATATGCATCATCCTTCTGATGGCCTGGATGCTCAGATTCCCATTTGGTTCTATAAGTGCTTTTTATCAACCTCTTTGCCTCATTATAGGTTATGTCTATGTCAGGCTGTGGTAATTGTCCGCCCTCTTTTGCCAGTCTGTCAGCCTCTTCGTTTCCAGGTATACTGCAATGTGATGGGATCCACTGTATTACAACTTTTTTGGATTTCTGGCATAGACCATGGAGTGCTGCTCTTAGGTCAGTTAGTTCTGTGCTGTTATTGCTCTTGAGTATTGAGACAGCTGACTTTGCATCTGTGAAGATAGCTATTTGCTTCTCTTTATTTTCCTCCATCAGGAGCATTTCTGCTGCAGTTTTCAAAGCCTCTACCTCCGCTTTGAAGTTACTTGAAAATTTTCCAGTTGCCATTGAATGTGTTTTTTTCACTCCATTTTTTAAATTTAGGAGAATTCCTCCTCCTCCATTCTCTATTGAATTTTTGGCTGATCCATCTGTATATGCATGGGTCCAATTCCTGCTTGGGTAATGTTCTTTTATGTAGTTTAGGGTTATTTCTCTTCTTTCGGTTTCATGCTGAGTGTTCTTTTTCTCAATACCAGGAATGTTTTCTATCATCTCAGGCAGTTGCTGCTGTCTCCAAGCTGGGAAGTTGTGTGCATTGTGTATGGGCTTGACTGTTGATATGTTAAGTATAGGATCTGCCCTAATCCTTCGTTTTGCAGTTTCTACAAAGTTGCTACGCTTCAGTCTTCCCTTTCCAAAACCATTAAATCTGTTGTACATAGGGTGGTCTGTCAATCTTCTAAATTTTTCTGCTTGTTGCTGGGCTCTGCTATCTCTTCTATCCTGCATTGGTTGTAAACAAGTGATCTTTTCTAGTTCATTAATAGGCGTTGTCTTCAGGCTTCCAGTTATGATTCGCATTCCTTGGTTTTGGACTCTACTTATTTTGTTAAAGTTTGACTTAGCTGCTGTTGCCCAAGCTGCAATGCCATATTCCAGTACTGGCCTCACCCGTCCAGTATATAACTTCTTGAGAACTTTCTCATCTGCTCCCCACGTTGTACCAGCAAGCTTTTTCATGATTGCCATTCTCTGCCTTGCTCTTGTTCGATTTTTCTCAACCTGTGTCTTCCATGTCAGGCGACGATCAAAGGTGACTCCTAGATAGTTTGGATTTTCTTCATGGCGCAATATTTTTCCATTCAATACCAGCTTAGGTTGCTGAGTTTTATTTGAGAGGGAGAACACTGTGCATGTTGTTTTCTCCTCACTTATCTTCACTAGCCATGATTTTGACCAGTCCTCTAGCGCTAATAAGGCTTGCTGTATTCTGCTGTTAGCTGTACTAATATATTCTTCAGATGTCCATATGGCTAGGTCATCTGCAAAGGAGGATGTGTGTACTCTGGCTGGAAAATTTTCTGTGATGTCATTTATATATGCTAGGAATAATGTTGGTGAAAGAACTCCTCCTTGGGGGACACCTTGCTCCAGCAGCATCATTTTGCTTGTTTGTCCTTGTACTTTTGTCCTGGCAGTTCTGTTCTCAAGGTAGTGGCTGATCCATTTATACATTTTTCCACAAACATGCATGTTTTGCAGTTTTACTTTCAGTCCTTCCTTCCATACTTTATCAAATGCTTTTTCTAAATCTATCCAGACTGCTAGTGTGTGCTTTTTCTCTTGGAAGGCATCCTCTATTTCCTGAGCTATATAGGTTATTTGATCTTCAGTGGATCTGTATTTTCTGAATCCTGCTTGGTGTGGTGTTAAGAGTTTGTTTTCTTCCAGATGCCATGTTAGCCTGCCATTGATAATGCGTTCCATTAATTTTCCTACACAGCTCAGTAGACTGATAGGTCGATAGCCATTTGGTTCTTCCAGGTCTTTTCCTTTCTTTGGGACTGGTATTAGTATAGCTTCCTTCCATGCCTGTGGGACTATTCCTCTCTTCCAGCTGTTATTTAGGACTGCTAGTAGTTTCTTCTTTGCCTTGGTGCCTAGTCCTATTAGCATTTCATTTGTGATTCCATCCTTTCCTGGTGATTTCTTCTTTTTTAGGGTATTCATTGCCTGTTCCATTTCTTCCATTGTTAGATTTGCCATCATATATTCTGCTGCTGTCTCTGTATTTCTATGATGTATCTGTTTGTCTTTGATTGCTTTCTTCTGTTCGGTTGTAATATCAATGTGGTTTGCATTTGCATAGTGTTCCATTAGTGCATTTGCAGCCTTTTTGCCTGTAAGCAAGGCATTTCCTTGTTTAATTGTTATTTGTTTGTTTCTAGGTCCTTCATTGTTCATGGCTTTCACTAGTTTCCATAGTTTGTTTCCATCCCTGTCAAAATTCAGGTTTTCTGTTTTTTCCCTCCAACAATCTCTTGTTGTTTGATTTACTGTTCTTTTATATTTTGCTGAGATGGCTTTGAGAGAGATGTTTGCTTCAATTGTTTGTTCTCTCTCTGCTGTCTTCCTGGCATCTTCAACTTTGTCCTCCAAACTTTGTAGTTCTTCAGTCCAGTATGGTTTGTAATTTTTCCTCGCTCCTCTTGGAATGGACTCAGTGGCTGCCTGTATTATCGCTCTGTTTAGACTTTCCACCATTTGCTTTATGTTGCCATATCGTGTATTTATGTTTTCACAATATTTGTCTGTTAGTATGGCAAATCTGTCCCAATCTGCTCGTTTGTAATTCCAGCGGGGCAAGGGCTTTTGCTCCTGTGGAACATACTCCATATTCATTTCAAGCTTGATTGGTCTGTGGTCACTACCTGCTAATTGGTCCAGCACATGGCGATCGATTTTGTGGAGGATGTCTCCTGTGCAGAAAGCTAAGTCTGGAGTAGAAGTGGTAAGCCATCTTCTGGAGTAGAAGCTCGGTGTGTCATCCGCTTTGTTGAGTAGATGGAGATTTGAGTCTATTTCCCAGTCCTCCAATTCATCTCCTCTTTTGTCAGTATCTGGGTATCCCCATCTTTCTGAACGGCTATTAAAGTCTCCGACAATAATGCAGTTTGTGTCAGTTATTTTCATGTTTGAGAGTGTAAGGTCCTTATCTGCTGGGCTATACAGATTGTAGATTCTTATTTTGACGTCCTTTATCATTATATCAACACCTATAATTTCCGTTTGGTTGTCAGAGATCACAGATACTTCGCTGCAAGGTATTGTATTTCGTGTAAGTATTAGAACTCCTCCTTTGTGTCCTTCGCGGTCAAAACGTGTGGCCTGATATCCTCTGACTGAGAATTTGTGATTGGCGTTGAGGTGTGTCTCTTGAATGCATGCCACATCTATTCTATCTTTATGAAGACGCTGTGTTAGGGAGTCTTTCTTCTTGTAAACTCCTTCGGCATTCCACTGTAGTATGTTGAGTGTCCGGGGTATTTGGTCAATAGCTCTTAACCTACTCCTCTGTGCCTTGACTCCACAGCACAGGGGAAGGTGACCACCAGTAGTCATGGGTGGACCCCCTCGAGGCAGGGGGCCCGGCACTATCACCGCCTGATGGGACTTCACGGGATTAGCACCATATCGATTAATTTTGATTTGTGACATCATGAATTAAGTTACGTTGCACTGCTTTGTCAAGCCTGTGGCTCAGTACATCCGATTTCGACAAGCATTTATTCGGGATGCTTTCCCTAGCCTTTGACTGTCCCCAGTCTACCTACAAGGCAGCAGGTTTCACGTTGCACTGCTTTGTCAAGCCTGTGGCTCAGTACATCCGATTTCGACAAGCATGTATTTGGGGTGCTTTCCCTAGCCTTTGACTGTCCCCAGTCTACCTACAAGGCAGCAGGTTTGTGTGTCTCTTCGTCTGGTCCCTCTCCCTTGACCTGTCCGACATGGGTGGCCCTACCAGTAGCTGTGCTACCGTCGGCATAGCTCTTGGGGTCATTGGGACGCACAAGCCCCTCTACCTCGTCACGGTGGACACACAGCAGAGGGGATAATGGGGTCAAGAACACAGACTTTATACCAGATTGGTGAACCGGAAGTTTATCGACGTGCGCAAGATGGTGATGGTGAACTGCACCGTCATTAAATATATGAAAGACTTCGAGTCCAATATAGGCATAGCGGATGGACTGTTGAGCTGTTAAGGCTTCTGTGTTGTTGTTTTAACTTCTGGCTACAGATTGCTTAAGCATTTTCCTCATTTTAGACTTTAAGTACATGGTTCCGTCGCCCAGTTACTGATTTCAGTACTTGGAGTGACACTCTGATCTGTGGATTTCATGTGGAATGCTTTTACATCCGTCCGTGATGGTTTGTATATTGAACTACATCTTTAAACATATGACGGCCGACTGCTTGCTGGACTAGCTAGTTATGCCTTATGCAGTAATGTGTGTGCAGCTGCTGGTTTTCAAGTGACTGCCGCTTCCATCGACGCAGAAGTGTAATTTTAGTGGCTGACTGTCGTGTTGGCATTCTTGCAGCAGTCTTATGGATGTATACCTGTGAGTGCTGTTGGTTTATCGGAACTGCTGTCTTTTCCACTTTTCACATAGAATAAGGAGGAGTAGTTTGTGTGATTTTGTGCCTGGTACAGGAACGGAGCATTACGGGGTGACCGCGACTTAATTCTAAGGACTAAATATATGAAATAATAAACAATGTTAACAAATATGTATGGCGTTAATGTGACATCGTGTCTATAAATTACTGCAGTTTGCTATCAGTGTGGCTACATGATGTAAAATAAACAGGAGGAATGGAATTTGGAACACACGCCTACGTGGGATTAAACCTGTGACTTTGATTAAACCAATCAGGCTAGTGATCAGACGGCAGTCTCGAGCGGGAAAAAAATGTGATGTATGGCTGAAGCAAAAAATTTAAATTTATAGAGGAAGTGAACTGTTTACAGCATCTCGAGTGTAGGGTATGGATAGTTAGATCATGAAGTTAATGTATGTAAATACATCATTGTTCAGATCTTGACATGTCAAATTACTGCATACAGATAACGTGCGTTTACTCTCAGTTCTTTCCCAATCATTTTGCAAAGCGACAAATTATCTAGGCCGTAAAAGCGCTTCATCATCAGTTATCAGCAAGTGTCATGCCAATAAGCGTCGGCAGTCATAGTTCACCATCTCATAGGTTGAGCGCTGCGTAAACTTGTAGTTTCTTTCTTAGATCAGATCAGATTAATTATTAGCACCAGTCATGTGTTCTTGCCCCGTTTCTGCCCTCCAGGTATTTATTCACAAGTCAGAGACGAGTGATCAGCTTTTAAGTTCAGCTGAGCTACGTATGAACGAACTACGCCGAAATCAGAAAACAAAGTTTAAAAGCGCGTTGCAGTTCCGTCAAACCTCTCAGCCGCGGTAACCTCATCCAAACAAACTACACCAAACTAATCATTTTAAGCCATACAATACTATTTTTAAAGCTTATTTTCTTAAATATCCACTTAAGAAGTTGTCAGTGTGGAAACCAAACGAAATCAACAACTTCGTGTTATGCCTACCTAAACACTGACACGTGCTTTGTAAATGCTCGGCTACTGTAGCAGAAGCCGACTGATCACTTCAGGTTAACTTCCACAGATACGTTAGAAGCTCGTAACAGATGTGTGCCTGGCTAGCTCAGTCGGTAGAGCATGAGACTCTTAATCTCAGGGTCGTGGGTTCGAGCCCCACGTTGGGCGATCTGTTTTTATTTTTTTTTTCTTCAAATCAATTTTCCTTTATTTCTTTAGCAACTTGTGTCCACCACCCAATGGGTTTCTAACTGGCTGTTTTGCGGAATTTATTAATTTAATGTCAAATAAAGATTGCCTTTGTAATTCTTTAGTCTACTGTGTTATACTATATCTGTTATTGTATTGTAATATGTGTGCTATTATGTTATACTATAAAGGAAAAACGTGCAAGAGAGTGGCAACGCTATGGGTAGGTGGACAACATCAAGATATAAACACTAAGAAACCTATATAACTGCAGAGGACATAAATTATATAGGGTGTTGGAGACTCATTACTGCCGAACTTAAATGCGGAAAAGTCTTGATGATGATATCGATGATTAGGGTAGGAACTCTTCGCTGGCTTCTGAGGATGGGAACGGAGCGCTTATGGGAATGCCCCGAATGCTGTGATGTCGGTTCCTAAATCAATCAATCATTCAATCGATGATAAAAATGCACAATATCGTGTTATACCCAGTGTTATTGTGCAGTACTCTGTATTATTAGTTATTCTTGTCAAGACTTTAGGGACATGAGAATGATAAATAAACTTGACAACTGGCAAACGTGGTGAGGAAAAAGCAAGTGGAAGACACAGATCTAAATAATTGGATGGCCTGGCAGTATCTCATAATGGGGTCAAGAACACAGACTTTATACCAGATTGGTGAACCGGAAGTTTATCGACGTGCACAACATGGTGATGGTGAACTGCACCGTCATTAAATATATGAAAGACTTCGAGTCCAATATAGGCATAGCGGATGGACTGTTGAGCTGTTAAGGCTTCTGTGTTGTTGTTTTAACTTCTGGCTACAGATTGCTTAAGCATTTTCCTCATTTTAGACTTTAAGTACACGGTTCCGTCGCCCAGTTACTGATTTCAGTACTTGGAGTGACACTCTGATCTGTGGATTTCATGTGGAATGCTTTTACATCCGTCCGTGATGGTTTGTATATTGAACTACATCTTTAAACATATGACGGCCGACTGCTTGCTGGACTAGCTAGTTATGCCTTATGCAGTAATGTGTGTGCAGCTGCTGGTTTTCAAGTGACTGCCGCTTCCATCGACGCAGAAGTGTAATTTTAGTGGCTGACTGTCGTGTTGGCATTCTTGCAGCAGTCTTATGGATGTATACCTGTGAGTGCTGTTGGTTTATCGGAACTGCTGTCTTTTCCACTTTTCACATAGAATAAGGAGGAGTAGTTTGTGTGATTTTGTGCCTGGTACAGGAACGGAGCATTACGGGGTGACCGCGACTTAATTCTAAGGACTAAATATATGAAATAATAAACAATGTTAACAAATATGTATGGCGTTAATGTGACATCGTGTCTATAAATTACTGCAGTTTGCTATCAGTGTGGCTACATGATGTAAAATAAACAGGAGGAATGGAATTTGGAACACACGCCTACGTGGGATTAAACCTGTGACTTTGATTAAACCAATCAGGCTAGTGATCAGACGGCAGTCTCGAGCGGGAAAAAAATGTGATGTATGGCTGAAGCAAAAAATTTAAATTTATAGAGGAAGTGAACTGTTTACAGCATCTCGAGTGTAGGGTATGGATAGTTAGATCATGAAGTTAATGTATGTAAATACATCATTGTTCAGATCTTGACATGTCAAATTACTGCATACAGATAACGTGCGTTTACTCTCAGTTCTTTCCCAATCATTTTGCAAAGCGACAAATTATCTAGGCCGTAAAAGCGCTTCATCATCAGTTATCAGCAAGTGTCATGCCAATAAGCGTCGGCAGTCATAGTTCACCATCTCATAGGTTGAGCGCTGCGTAAACTTGTAGTTTCTTTCTTAGATCAGATCAGATTAATTATTAGCACCAGTCATGTGTTCTTGCCCCGTTTCTGCCATCCAGGTATTTATTCACAAGTCAGAGACGAGTGGTCAGCTTTTAAGTTCAGCTGAGCTACGTATGAACGAACTACGCCGAAATCAGAAAACAAAGTTTAAAAGCGCGTTGCAGTTCCGTCAAACCTCTCAGCCGCGGTAACCTCATCCAAACAAACTACACCAAACTAATCATTTTAAGCCATTCAATACTATTTTTAAAGCTTATTTTCTTAAATATCCACTTAAGAAGTTGTCAGTGTGGAAACCAAACGAAATCAACAACTTCGTGTTATGCCTACCTAAACACTGACACGTGCTTTGTAAATGCTCGGCTACTGTAGCAGAAGCCGACTGATCACTTCAGGTTAACTTCCACAGATACGTTAGAAGCTCGTAACAGATGTGTGCCTGGCTAGCTCAGTCGGTAGAGCATGAGACTCTTAATCTCAGGGTCGTGGGTTCGAGCCCCACGTTGGGCGATCTGTTTTTATTTTTTTTTTCTTCAAATCAATTTTCCTTTATTTCTTTAGCAACTTGTGTCCACCACCCAATGGGTTTCTAACTGGCTGTTTTGCGGAATTTATTAATTTAATGTCAAATAAAGATTGCCTTTGTAATTCTTTAGTCTACTGTGTTATACTATATCTGTTATTGTATTGTAATATGTGTGCTATTATGTTATACTATAAAGGAAAAACGTGCAAGAGAGTGGCAACGCTATGGGTAGGTGGACAACATCAAGATATAAACACTAAGAAACCTATATAACTGCAGAGGACATAAATGATATAGGGTGTTGGAGACTCATTACTGCCGAACTTGAATGCGGAAAAGTCTTGATGATGATATCGATGATTAGGGTAGGAACTCTTCGCTGGCTTCTGAGGATGGGAACGGAGCGCTTATGGGAATGCCACGAATGCTGTGATGTCGGTTCCTAAATCAATCAATCATTCAATCGATGATAAAAATGCACAATATCGTGTTATACCCAGTGTTATTGTGCAGTACTCTGTATTATTAGTTATTCTTGTCAAGACTTTAGGGACATGAGAAGATAAATAAACTTGACAACTGGCAAACGTGGTGAGGAAAAAGCAAGTGGAAGACACAGATCTAAATAATTGGATGGCCTGGCAGTATCTCATAATGGGGTCAAGAACACAGACTTTATACCAGATTGGTGAACCGGAAGTTTATCGACGTGCACAACATGGTGATGGTGAACTGCACCGTCATTAAATATATGAAAGACTTCGAGTCCAATATAGGCATAGCGGATGGACTGTTGAGCTGTTAAGGCTTCTGTGTTGTTGTTTTAACTTCTGGCTACAGATTGCTTAAGCATTTTCCTCATTTTAGACTTTAAGTACACGGTTCCGTCGCCCAGTTACTGATTTCAGTACTTGGAGTGACACTCTGATCTGTGGATTTCTTCTTCTTCTTTGCGTTCATCCGGAGTGATTTTTTCAGATGTGATTGCGGTGTGTCTGGTTAGGCACCCTCGGGTCGAAACCCTCAGGCCAACACATCCGACTTTTAGCGTGCATTTTTGGTCAGGTTAGCAATCCTGGGAGACTCTCACTTTTGTGGTACCGTCCACATCTCAGCTGGTCTAGTTGGAACAGTCGAAGACTACACGGTCATCCCTCAAGTGAAGGCAGGGACAGTCCATAGCATTTTCCGCCATCCTGGGTGGCTTCCATAATTGCAGAGCCGGCACATAACGCTCTGGTGCTGGGTTTACCGAGGGAATCGTCACGTCCTGCTCATGGCTGTTTTAATTCCTCACTTCAATATATTGGGCTTTTCGCTCGCCCTGGGCCGTTCCTGCACAAACCAGTCAGCTCTGCTGTTGGTTTCCACTAAGCGAGTTTTCGGACATGTGCTTGTCCCTGTACCCATCAGAGCTGTTCCAGGCACGGCGGACATTCGGAAAACTACCTAGTCAGAGCTGTTCCGAACAAGAGCGGCATTCGGAAACTAGGTAGTCAGAGCTGTTCCTAGCATGGGAGACATTCGGACGAGACATTTCACTCGGACGTAAATGCGTAGTGTCAATTTTTAGTTTGCCACCCGTAGGACGACACTTCCGACTTCTGGCGGGCATTTTTTTAGTGAGGGTTAACCTTCCTCTGGTTTCGAGACACGTTAGACTGTTGTAATGTCACCCACATCTCAGCTGGTCAAGATAGGACGATCAACGATATCGTGGTCTGCCCTCAAGGGAAGGCAGGGGCAGACCATGGGCATTATCTCGCTATCCAAGGAGGCTTCCATAATTGCAGAGCCGGCACATATTGCTCTGAGACTGGGCTCACCCAAGGAGTTTCCACGTCCTGCTCATGGCTGCTTTAGTTCCTCACTTCCATGTGTTGGGCATCCCACTTGCCACTGATCGCTCAATCACACACCAGGGGCGGTCAGACTGCGAGTGACATCCACTCGGTAAGCTCTTGCTTGTGACTTCAGACCACGCAATAGGTTCGCTCGCCGTGCGTTCCATTTCGCGTTGATGAGACATTCTTCCACTTTTGTCTACACTCTCTATGAGTTAGATACAGACAGTTTCCGTAACCCTTCGACTGGGGCACTTTTCTGACTTTTTTGTACTCGCTCACGAGGTAGGCTACATGTGCTGCCGGCTCAGCACCTTACCTTCGTGCAGCAGTGAACGGGAAACGGCCAGGCCCCTTCATCTGGGAAACTCTCATATCCCCCAGCTGGGAGCCTTCGAACATGTATCAGACCTGAGCATGTAGCTTGCTCAGTATCATGTTTCTATTTTCCGGTAGACGGGTATCAGCCTGGCTCTAAGATCCGAGGGTTTGTGGCTTAGAGGCGTTCAGCCACAGCCCTCGACAGGGAGCCTTAAGAGATTTGTCCGGACCAAGAAATTCTGCCTTTGTGCACCTCATTTAAATTTTGACTGCTATCCTCAGTCTATGCCTGCAGAGCAGCAGGTTGTGTCTCTCTTGGTCTGGTCCCTATCCCATAAGCTGTCCGATATGTAATTTTTCACCCATCGGCAAGCAAACGGGGTCTATGGGACACGCAAGCTCCCCCACCACGTCAAGGTGGAGACACACCGGGGGAGGATCTGTGGATTTCATGTGGAATGCTTTTACATCCGTCCGTGATGGTTTGTATATTGAACTACATCTTTAAACATATGACGGCCGACTGCTTGCTGGACTAGCTAGTTATGCCTTATGCAGTAATGTGTGTGCAGCTGCTGGTTTTCAAGTGACTGCCGCTTCCATCGACGCAGAAGTGTAATTTTAGTGGCTGACTGTCGTGTTGGCATTCTTGCAGCAGTCTTATGGATGTATACCTGTGAGTGCTGTTGGTTTATCGGAACTGCTGTCTTTTCCACTTTTCACATAGAATAAGGAGGAGTAGTTTGTGTGATTTTGTGCCTGGTACAGGAACGGAGCATTACGGGGTGACCGCGACTTAATTCTAAGGACTAAATATATGAAATAATAAACAATGTTAACAAATATGTATGGCGTTAATGTGACATCGTGTCTATAAATTACTGCAGTTTGCTATCAGTGTGGCTACATGATGTAAAATAAACAGGAGGAATGGAATTTGGAACACACGCCTACGTGGGATTAAACCTGTGACTTTGATTAAACCAATCAGGCTAGTGATCAGACGGCAGTCTCGAGCGGGAAAAAAATGTGATGTATGGCTGAAGCAAAAAATTTAAATTTATAGAGGAAGTGAACTGTTTACAGCATCTCGAGTGTAGGGTATGGATAGTTAGATCATGAAGTTAATGTATGTAAATACATCATTGTTCAGATCTTGACATGTCAAATTACTGCATACAGATAACGTGCGTTTACTCTCAGTTCTTTCCCAATCATTTTGCAAAGCGACAAATTATCTAGGCCGTAAAAGCGCTTCATCATCAGTTATCAGCAAGTGTCATGCCAATAAGCGTCGGCAGTCATAGTTCACCATCTCATAGGTTGAGCGCTGCGTAAACTTGTAGTTTCTTTCTTAGATCAGATCAGATTAATTATTAGCACCAGTCATGTGTTCTTGCCCCGTTTCTGCCATCCAGGTATTTATTCACAAGTCAGAGACGAGTGGTCAGCTTTTAAGTTCAGCTGAGCTACGTATGAACGAACTACGCCGAAATCAGAAAACAAAGTTTAAAAGCGCGTTGCAGTTCCGTCAAACCTCTCAGCCGCGGTAACCTCATCCAAACAAACTACACCAAACTAATCATTTTAAGCCATACAATACTATTTTTAAAGCTTATTTTCTTAAATATCCACTTAAGAAGTTGTCAGTGTGGAAACCAAACGAAATCAACAACTTCGTGTTATGCCTACCTAAACACTGACACGTGCTTTGTAAATGCTCGGCTACTGTAGCAGAAGCCGACTGATCACTTCAGGTTAACTTCCACAGATACGTTAGAAGCTCGTAACAGATGTGTGCCTGGCTAGCTCAGTCGGTAGAGCATGAGACTCTTAATCTCAGGGTCGTGGGTTCGAGCCCCACGTTGGGCGATCTGTTTTTATTTTTTTTTTCTTCAAATCAATTTTCCTTTATTTCTTTAGCAACTTGTGTCCACCACCCAATGGGTTTCTAACTGGCTGTTTTGCGGAATTTATTAATTTAATGTCAAATAAAGATTGCCTTTGTAATTCTTTAGTCTACTGTGTTATACTATATCTGTTATTGTATTGTAATATGTGTGCTATTATGTTATACTATAAAGGAAAAACGTGCAAGAGAGTGGCAACGCTATGGGTAGGTGGACAACATCAAGATATAAACACTAAGAAACCTATATAACTGCAGAGGACATAAATGATATAGGGTGTTGGAGACTCATTACTGCCGAACTTGAATGCGGAAAAGTCTTGATGATGATATCGATGATTAGGGTAGGAACTCTTCGCTGGCTTCTGAGGATGGGAACGGAGCGCTTATGGGAATGCCACGAATGCTGTGATGTCGGTTCCTAAATCAATCAATCATTCAATCGATGATAAAAATGCACAATATCGTGTTATACCCAGTGTTATTGTGCAGTACTCTGTATTATTAGTTATTCTTGTCAAGACTTTAGGGACATGAGAAGATAAATAAACTTGACAACTGGCAAACGTGGTGAGGAAAAAGCAAGTGGAAGACACAGATCTAAATAATTGGATGGCCTGGCAGTATCTCATAATGGGGTCAAGAACACAGACTTTATACCAGATTGGTGAACCGGAAGTTTATCGACGTGCGCAAGATGGTGATGGTGAACTGCACCGTCATTAAATATATGAAAGACTTCGAGTCCAATATAGGCATAGCGGATGGACTGTTGAGCTGTTAAGGCTTCTGTGTTGTTGTTTTAACTTCTGGCTACAGATTGCTTAAGCATTTTCCTCATTTTAGACTTTAAGTACACGGTTCCGTCGCCCAGTTACTGATTTCAGTACTTGGACTGACACTCTGATCTGTGGATTTCATGTGGAATGCTTTTACATCCGTCCGTGATGGTTTGTATATTGAACTACATCTTTAAACATATGACGGCCGACTGCTTGCTGGACTAGCTAGTTATGCCTTATGCAGTAATGTGTGTGCAGCTGCTGGTTTTCAAGTGACTGCCGCTTCCATCGACGCAGAAGTGTAATTTTAGTGGCTGACTGTCGTGTTGGCATTCTTGCAGCAGTCTTATGGATGTATACCTGTGAGTGCTGTTGGTTTATCGGAACTGCTGTCTTTTCCACTTTTCACATAGAATAAGGAGGAGTAGTTTGTGTGATTTTGTGCCTGGTACAGGAACGGAGCATTACGGGGTGACCGCGACTTAATTCTAAGGACTAAATATATGAAATAATAAACAATGTTAACAAATATGTATGGCGTTAATGTGACATCGTGTCTATAAATTACTGCAGTTTGCTATCAGTGTGGCTACATGATGTAAAATAAACAGGAGGAATGGAATTTGGAACACACGCCTACGTGGGATTAAACCTGTGACTTTGATTAAACCAATCAGGCTAGTGATCAGACGGCAGTCTCGAGCGGGAAAAAAATGTGATGTATGGCTGAAGCAAAAAATTTAAATTTATAGAGGAAGTGAACTGTTTACAGCATCTCGAGTGTAGGGTATGGATAGTTAGATCATGAAGTTAATGTATGTAAATACATCATTGTTCAGATCTTGACATGTCAAATTACTGCATACAGATAACGTGCGTTTACTCTCAGTTCTTTCCCAATCATTTTGCAAAGCGACAAATTATCTAGGCCGTAAAAGCGCTTCATCATCAGTTATCAGCAAGTGTCATGCCAATAAGCGTCGGCAGTCATAGTTCACCATCTCATAGGTTGAGCGCTGCGTAAACTTGTAGTTTCTTTCTTAGATCAGATCAGATTAATTATTAGCACCAGTCATGTGTTCTTGCCCCGTTTCTGCCATCCAGGTATTTATTCACAAGTCAGAGACGAGTGGTCAGCTTTTAAGTTCAGCTGAGCTACGTATGAACGAACTACGCCGAAATCAGAAAACAAAGTTTAAAAGCGCGTTGCAGTTCCGTCAAACCTCTCAGCCGCGGTAACCTCATCCAAACAAACTACACCAAACTAATCATTTTAAGCCATACAATACTATTTTTAAAGCTTATTTTCTTAAATATCCACTTAAGAAGTTGTCAGTGTGGAAACCAAACGAAATCAACAACTTCGTGTTATGCCTACCTAAACACTGACACGTGCTTTGTAAATGCTCGGCTACTGTAGCAGAAGCCGACTGATCACTTCAGGTTAACTTCCACAGATACGTTAGAAGCTCGTAACAGATGTGTGCCTGGCTAGCTCAGTCGGTAGAGCATGAGACTCTTAATCTCAGGGTCGTGGGTTCGAGCCCCACGTTGGGCGATCTGTTTTTATTTTTTTTTTCTTCAAATCAATTTTCCTTTATTTCTTTAGCAACTTGTGTCCACCACCCAATGGGTTTCTAACTGGCTGTTTTGCGGAATTTATTAATTTAATGTCAAATAAAGATTGCCTTTGTAATTCTTTAGTCTACTGTGTTATACTATATCTGTTATTGTATTGTAATATGTGTGCTATTATGTTATACTATAAAGGAAAAACGTGCAAGAGAGTGGCAACGCTATGGGTAGGTGGACAACATCAAGATATAAACACTAAGAAACCTATATAACTGCAGAGGACATAAATGATATAGGGTGTTGGAGACTCATTACTGCCGAACTTGAATGCGGAAAAGTCTTGATGATGATATCGATGATTAGGGTAGGAACTCTTCGCTGGCTTCTGAGGATGGGAACGGAGCGCTTATGGGAATGCCACGAATGCTGTGATGTCGGTTCCTAAATCAATCAATCATTCAATCGATGATAAAAATGCACAATATCGTGTTATACCCAGTGTTATTGTGCAGTACTCTGTATTATTAGTTATTCTTGTCAAGACTTTAGGGACATGAGAAGATAAATAAACTTGACAACTGGCAAACGTGGTGAGGAAAAAGCAAGTGGAAGACACAGATCTAAATAATTGGATGGCCTGGCAGTATCTCATAATGGGGTCAAGAACACAGACTTTATACCAGATTGGTGAACCGGAAGTTTATCAAAGTGCGAATTCTGGAAATTTTGGT
>JACEFZ010025559.1:0-54049 GCA_014155875.1 Cepaea nemoralis | reverse complement strand
TTTTTCTTTTATGGGGCATGGGGGATTTTGGGCAGTATTGTGTGTGTGCATTGATGTGGCAGGTTTTTGGTGCATGTGATGTGCCGTATTTGTGTGTGTGCATGTTATGTGGCCATATTGTTGTGTGCATTTTATGTGGCCGGTATTGTGTGTGTGCGCAGTTGATGGGGAGGATTGGGGTTGTGATGTTATGTGCCATTTGTGTGTGGGGATTTAGTGGCCAGGTATTTGTGTGTGGAGTTATGTGGCCAGTATTGTTGTGTGTGATGTTATGGGCCAGTATTTGTGGGGTGCATGTTAGGGGCCGGGTATTGTGTGTGTGTGCATTTTTGATGTGGCCAGGTTTTTTGTGTTGTGTGGCAGGGTTGATGGGGCCAGTATTGTGTGTGTGTGATGTTAATGTGGCCAAATATTGTTGGGGGCCATTTATTCCAGTATTTGTGTGTGTTTAGTGGCCTATTGTGTTGTGCATGTTATGTGGCCAGGTATTGTGTGTGTGTGCATGTTGATGTGGCCAGGTATTGTGTGTGTGCATGTTAGTGGCAGGTATTGTGTGTGTGTGCATGTTAATGTGGCCGGGTATTGTGTGGTGTGCATGTTAATGTGGCCGGGTATTGTGTGTGTGTGAATGTAATGTGGCCAGGTATTGTGTGTGTGCATGTTGATGTGGCCAGGTATTTGTGTGTGTGCATGTTGATGTGGCCAGGTATTGTGTGTGGGGCATGTTGATGTGGCCAGTATTGTGTGTGTGGCAGTTGATGTGGCCAGTATTGTGTGGTGTGCATGTTGATGTGCCAGGTATTGTGTGTGTGCATGTTGATGTGGCCAGGTATTGTGTGTGGGGCATGTTGATGTGGCCAGGTATTGTGTGTGTGGCATGTTGATGTGGCCAGGTATTGTGTGTGTGCATGTTAAATGTGGCCAGGTATTTGTGTGTGTGATGTTGTGTGCCCATTTTTGGGGATTTTTGGCCAGGTGATTTTTGTGTGCTTGGGGGCATGTTGATGTGGCCAGGTATTGTGGTGTGTGCATGTTGATGTGGCCGGGTTTTTGTGTGTGTGCATGTTGATGTGGCCAGGTATTGTGTGTGTGTGTGTGCATGTTGATGTGGCCAGGTATTGTGTGTGTGCATGTTGATGTGGCCAGGTATTGTGTGTGTGTGCATGTTGATGTGGCCAGGTATTGTGTGTGTGTGCATGTTGATGTGGCCAGGTATTGTTGTGTGTGCATGTTGATGGGGCCCAAAGGTTTTGGGTGTGTGTGCATGTTGATGTGGCCAGGTATTGTGTGTGTGTGCATGTTGATGTGGCCAGGTATTGTGTGTGTGTGAATGTTATGTGGCCAGATATTGTGTGTGTGTGCATGTTGATGTGGCCAGGTATTGTGTGTGTGCATGTTGATGTGGCCAGGTATTGTGTGTGTGTGCATGTTGATGTGGCCAGGTATTGGTGTGTGTGCATGTTGATGTGGCCAGGTATTGTGTGTGTGTACATATTGATGTGGCCAGGTATTGTGTGTGTGTGCATGTTAATGTGGCCAGGTATTGTGTGTGTGCATGTTGATGTGGCCAGGTATTGTGTGTGTGTGCATGTTGATGTGGCCAGGTATTGTGTGTGTGCATGTTGATGTGGCCAGATATTTGTTTGTGCATGTTGATGTGGCCAGGTATTGTGTGTGTGAATGTTGATGTGGCCAAGTATTTTGTGTGTGTGTGCATGTTGATGTGGCCAGGTATTGTGTGTGTGTGCATGTTGATGTGGCCAGGTATTGTGTGTGTGGCATGTTGATGTGGCCATGTATTGTTGTGTGTGCATGTTGATGTGGCCAGGTATTGTGTGTGTGCATGTTGATGTGGCCAGGTATTGTGTGTGTGCATGTTGATGTGGCCAGGTATTGTGGTGTGTGCATGTTGATGTGGCCAGGTATTGTGTGTGTGTGCATGTTGATGTGGCCAGGTATTGGTGTGTGTGCATGTTGATGTGGCCAGGTATTGTGTGTGTGTGCATGTTGATGTGGCCAGGTTTTGGGTGTGTGTGCATGTTGATGTGGCCAGGTATTGGGGTGTGTGCATGTTGATGTGGCCAGGTATTGTGTGGTGCATGTTGATGTGGCCAGGTATTGTGTGTGGGGCATGTTGATGTGGCCAGTTTTTGTGTGTGGGGCATGTTGATGTGGCCAGGTATTGTGTGTGTGCATAATGATGTGGCCAGATATTGTGTGTGTGTGCATGTTGATGTGGCAGGGTATTGTGTGTGTGCGCATGTTGATGTGGCCAGGTATTGTGTGTGTGCATGTTATGTGGCCAGGTATTGTGTGTTGTGCATGTTGATGTGGCCAGGTTTTTGGTGTGTGTGTGTTGTTGCATTTGTTGGGATGTTGGGCCAGGTATTGTGTGGTGCATGTTTGTATTGTTGTGATTGTGTGCCAGGTATTGTGTGTGTGTGCATGTTGATGTGGCCAGGTATTGTGTGTGTGTGCATGTTGATGTGGCCAGGTATTGTGTGTGTGTGCATGTTGATGTGGCCAGGTATTTTGTGTGTGCATGTTGATGTGGCCAGATATTGTATGTGTGCATGTTGATGTGGCCAGGTATTTTGTGTGTGCATGTTGATGTGACCAGATATTGTGTGTGTGTGAATGTTAATGTGGCCAAATATTGTGTGTGTGCGCATGTTGATGTGGCCAGGTATTGTGTGTGTGTGCATGTTGATGTGGCCAGGTATTGTGTGTGTGCATGTTGATGTGGCCAGGTATTGTGTGTGTGTGTGCATGTTAATGTGGCCAGGTATTGTGTGTGTGTGCATGTTAATGTGGCCAGATATTGTGTGTGTGTGATGTTATGTGGCCAGGTATTGTGTGTGTGCATGTTGATGTGGCCAGGTATTGTGTGTGTGTGCATGTTGATGTGGCCAGGTATTGTGTGTGTGCATGTTGATGTGGCCAGGTATTGTGTGTGTGAATGTTAATGTGGCCAAGGTATTGTGTGTGTGCATTTTTGATGTGGCAGGTATTGTGTGGTGTGAATGTTAATGTGGCCAAATATTGTGTGTGTGCGCATGTTGATGTGGCCAGGTATTGTGTGTGTGTGCATGTTGATGTGGCCAGGTATTGTGTGTGTGTGCATGTTGATGTGGCCAGGTATTGTGTGTGTGTGCATGTTGATGTGGCCAGGTATTGTGTGTGTGTGCATGTTAATGTGGCCAGGTATTGTGTGTGTGTGAATGTTAATGTGGCCAGGTATTGTGTGTGTGTGCATGTTGATGTGGCCAGGTATTGTGTGTGTGTGCATGTTGATGTGGCCAGGTATTGTGTGTGTGTGCATGTTGATGTGGCCAGGTATTGTGTGTGTGCATGTTATGTGGCCAGGTATTGTGTGTGTGTGCATGTTGATGTGGCCAGGTATTGTGTGTGTGTGCATGTTGATGTGGCCAGGTATTGTGTGTGTGTGCATGTTGATGTGGCCAGGTAATGTGTGTGTGTGCATGTTGATGTGGCCAGGTATTGTGTGTGTGAATGTTAATGGGGCCCAAAGGTATTGTGTGTGTGGCATGTTGATGTGGCCAGGTATTGTGTGTGTGTGCATGTTGATGTGGCCAGGTGTTGTGTGTGTGTGCATGTTGATGTGGCCAGGTATTGTGTGTGTGTGCATGTTAATGTGGCCAGGTATTGTGTGTGTGCGCATGTTAATGTGGCCAGGTATTGTGTGCGTGTGCATGTTGATGTGGCCAGGTATTGTGTGTGTGCATGTTGATGTGGCCAGGTAATTTGTGTGTGCATGTTGATGTGGCCAGTATTATGTGTGTGCATGTTGATGTGGCCAGGTATTGTGTGTTGTGCATGTTGATGTGGCCAGGTATTGTGGGGTGTGCATGTTGATGTGGCCAGGTATTGTGTGTGTGATGTTATGTGGCCATATGTGTGTGTGCATGTTGATGGGGCCGGGTATTGTTTTGTGTGATGTTATGTGGCCATATTGTGTGTGTGCATGTTGATGTGGCCAGGTTTTGTGTTTTTGTGCATGTTGATGGGGCCAGGTTTTTGTGTGTGTGCATGTTGATGGGCCAGGTATTTTGTGTGTGCATGTTGATGTGGCCGGGTATTGTGTGTGGGGATGTTATGTGGCCATATTGTGTGTGTGTGTGTTATGTCCAGGTAGTGTGTGTGTGATGTTATGTGGCCAGGTATTGTTTGTGTGCATGTTGATGTGGCCAGGTATTGTGTGTGTGCATGTTGATGTGGCCAGGTATTGTGTGGGGATGTTATGGGGCCAGTATTGTGTGTGTGGGGCATGTTATGTGGCCATATTGTGTGTGTGTGATGTTATGTGGCCATTTGTGTGTGTGTGCATGTTATGTGGCCAGGTATTGTTGTGTGTGCATGTTGATGTGGCCAGGTATTGTGTGTGGGGGATGTTGATGGGCCAGGTATTGTGTGTGTGTGCATGTTGATGTGGCCAGGTATTGTGTTGTGGCATGTTGATGTGGCCGGGTTTATTGTGTGTGTGTGCATGTATGTGGCCAGGTATTGTGTGTGTCCCTTTTTATGTGGCCAGGTATTTGTGTGTGTGCATGTTGATGTGGCCAGGTATTGTGTGTGTGTGCATGTTGATGGGCCAGGTATTGTGTGTGTGTGCATGTTGATGTGGCCAGGTAATGTGTGGTGTGCATGTTGATGTGGCCGGTATTGTGTGTGTGAATGTTAATGTGGCCAAATATTGTGTGTGGCATGTTGATGGGGCCCAGGTTTTGGGTGTGTGTGCATGTTATGTGGCCAGGTGTTGTGTGTGGTGCATATTGATGTGGCCGGGTATTGTGTGTGTGGGCATGTTAATGTGGCCAGGTATTGTGTGTGTGCGCATTTTTAATGTGGCAGGTATTGTGTGGTGTGCATGTTGGTCCCAGGTATTGTGTGTGTGCATGTTGATGTGGCCAGGAAATTTTGTGTGTGCAGTTGTGGGGCCAGTATTATGTGGTGCATGTTGATGTGCCAGGTATTGTGTTGTGTGCATTTTGATGGGGCCCGGGTATTGTGTGTGTGCATGTTGATGTGGCCAGGATTGTGTGTGTGCATTTTGATGTGGCCAGTTTTGTGTGTGTGCATGTTGATGTGGCCAGGTTTTGGGTGGTGCATTTTGATGTGGCCAGGTATTGTTGTGTGTGGGTTTGGTGGCCAGGTATTTGTATGTGCATGTTGATGGGGCCAGGTTTTTTTGGTGGTGCATGTTGATGTGGCCAGGTATTCTTGTGTGCATGTGGATGTGGCCAGGTATTGTGTGTGTGTGCATGTTGATGGGGCCCAAGTATTGTGTGTGTGTGCATGTTGATGTGGCCAGGTATTTTGTGTGTGCATTTGATGTGGCCAGATATTGTGGGTGCATGTTGATGGGGCCAGGTATTTTGTGTGTGCATGTTGATGTGCCCAGATTTGTGTGTGTGTGAATTTTAATGTGGCCAAATATTGTGTGTGTGTTTGTTTATGGGGCCAGGTATTGTTGTGTGCGCATTTTGTTTGGGGCCCAGGTATTGTGTGTGTGCATGTTGATGTGGCCAGGATTGTGTGTGTGTGTGATTTATGTGGCCAGGTATTGTGTGTGGGGAATGTTAATGTGGCCAAAATTTTGTTGTGTGTGAAGTTGTGGGGGCCAGGTATTGTGTGGTGTGCATGTTAATGTGGCCAGATATTGTGTGTGTGTGCATGTTGATGTGGCCAGGTATTTTGTGTGTGCATGTTGATGTGGCCAGGTATTGTGTGTGTGCATGTTGATGTGGCCAGGTATTTTGTGTGTGCATGTTGATGTGGCCAGGTATTGTGTGTGTGCATGTTTGATGTGGCCAGGTATTGTGTGTGTGTGCATGTTGATGGGGCCAGGTATTGTGTGTGTGTGCATGTTGATGTGGCCAGGTATTGTGTGGGGGTGCTGTTGATGGGGCCAGTATTGTGTGTGTGTGCATGTTATTGGCCAGGTATTGTGTGTGTGTGAATGTTAATGTGGCCAGGTATTGTGTGTGTGTGAATGTTAATGTGGCCAAATATTGTGTGTGTGTGAATTTGAGGGGCCAGGTATTGTGTGTGTGTGCATGTTGATGTGGCCAGGTATTGTGTGTGTGTGCATGTTGATGTGGCCAGGTATGTGTGTGTGCATGTTGATGTGGCCAGGTATTGTGTGTGTGTGCATGTTGATGTGGCAAGGTATTGTGTGTGTGTGCATGTTGATTGGCCAGGTATTGTGTGTGTGGCATGTTGATGTGGCCAGGTATTGTGGTGTGTGTGCTGTTGAGTGGCCAGCTATTTTGTGTGTGTGCATGTTGATGTGGCCAGGTATTATTGTGTGTGTGTGCATGTCTGACTGTGGCAGGTATTGTGGTGTGTGCATGTTGATGTGGCCAGATATTGTGTGTGTGTGCATGTTGATGTGGCCAGGTATTGTGTGTGTGTGCATGTTGATGTGGCCAGCTATTGTCTCGTGTGTGCTGTGATGTACTGTGGCCAGGTATTGTTGTGTGGTGTGCATGTTGACTGTGGCAGGATTGTGTGTGTGTGCATGTTAATGTGGCCAGGTATTGTGTGTGTGCATGTTGATGTGGCCAGGTATTGTGTGTGTGCATGTTGATGTGGCCAGGTATTTTTGTGGTATTGTTGGATGTGGCCATGGGTATTGGTGGTGTGTGCATGTTGATGTGCGCCATGATATGTGTGTGTGTGCATGTTGATGTCGGCCAGGTATTGTGTGTGTGCATGTTGATGTGGCCAGGTATTGCCTGTGTGTGTGCATGTTGATGTGGCCAGAATCTTTGTGTGTGGCATGTTGATGTGGCCAGATATTGTGTGTGTGTGCAGTTGATGTGGCCAGGTATTGTGTGTGTGCATGTGATGTGGCCAGGTATTTGTGTGTGCATGTTGATTTGTGGCCAATATTGTGTGTGTGGCATGTTGATGTGGCCAGGTATTCTTGTGTGTGCATGTTGATGTGGCCAGGTATTGTGTGTGTGCATGTTGATGTGGCCAAGGTTATTGTGGTCTGTGGCATGGTTATGTTGGCCAGGTATTGTGTGTGTGTGCATGTTGATGTGGCCAGGTATTGTGTGTGTGCATGTTGATGTGGCCAGGTATTGTGTGTGTGTGTGCATGTTGATGTGGGCCAGATATGGTGTGTGTGAATGTTAATGTGGCCAGATATTGTGTGTGTGATGCATGTTATGTGGCAGGTATTGTGTGTGTGTGCATGTTGATGTGGCCAAGTATTGTGTGTGTGTGCATGTTGATGTGACCAGGTATTTTGTGTGTGCATGTTGATGTGGCCAGATATTGTATGTGTGCATGTTGATGTGGCCAGGTATTTTGTGTGTGCATGTTGATGTGACCAGATATTGTGTGTTGTGAATGTTAATTTTGGCCAAATATTGTGTTTTGGCGCATGTTGATGTGGCCAGGTATTGTGTGTGTGTGCATGTTGATGTGGCCAGGTATTGTGTGTGTGTGCATGTTGATGTGGCCAGGTATTGTGTGTGTGTGCATGTTGATGTGGCCAGGTATTGTGTGTGTGTGCATGTTGATGTGGCCAGGTATTGTGTGTGTGTGCATGTTGATGTGGCCAGGTATTGTGTGTGTGAATGTTAATGTGGCCAAATATTGTGTGTGTGCATGTTGATGTGGCCAGGTATTGTGTGTGTGTGCATGTTGATGTGGCCAGGTGTTGTGTGTGTGTGCATATTGATGTGGCCAGGTATTGTGTGTGTGTGCATGTTAATGTGGCCAGGTATTGTGTGTTGTGCGAATGTTAATGTGGCCAAGGTATTGTGTGTGTGTGCATGTTGATGTGGCCAGGTATTGTTGTGTGTGTGCATGTTGATAGTGGGCCAGGTATTGGTGTGTGTGCATGTTGATGTGGCCAGTATTGTGTGTGTGCATGTTGATGTGGCCAGGTATTGTGTTGTGTGCATGTTGATGTGGCCAAGGTATGTGTGTGTGCGCATGTTGATGTGGCCAGGTATTGTGTGTGTGAATGTTGATGTGGCCAATATTATTTTGGGTGTGTGCATGTTGATGTGGCCAGATATTGTGTGTGTGCATGTTGATGTGGCCAGGTATTGTGTGTGTGCATGTTGATGTGGCCAGGTATTGTGTGTGTGTGCATGTTGATGTGGCCAGGTATTGTGTGTGTGTGCATGTTGATGTGGGCAAGGTATTGTGTGTGTGTGCATGTTGATGTGGACCAGTATTGGTGTGTGTGCATGTTGATGTGGCCAGGTATTGTGTGTGTGTGCATGTTGATGTGGCCAGGTATTGTGTGGTGTGCATGTTGATGTGACCAGATATTGTGTGTGTGTGAATGTTAATGTGGCCAAATGCTGTCGTGTGTGCGCATGTTTATGTGGCCAGGTATTGTGTGTGTGTGCATGTTGATGTGGCCAAGTATTGTGTGTGTGTGCATGTTGATGTGACCAGGTATTTTGTGTGTGCATGTTGATGTGGCCAGATATTGTATGTGTGCATGTTGAGTGGCAGTTATTTGTGGTGTGTGCATGGTGATGTGGACCAGATATTGTGTGTGTGTGCATGTTTAATGTGGCCAAATATTGTGTCGTGTGTGCATGTTATGTGGCCAGGTATTGTGTGGTGGGCATGTTGATGTGGCCAGGTATTGTGTGTGTGTGCATGTTGATGTGGCCAGGTATTGTGTGTGTGTGTGCATGTTAATGTGGCCAGGTATTGTGTGTGTGTGAATGTTAATGTGGCCAGATATTGTGTGTGTGTGTGAATGTTAATGTGGCCAGGTATTGTGTGCGTGTGCATGTTAATGTGGCCAGATATTGTGTGTGTGTGCATGTTGATGTGGCCAGGTATTGTGTGTGTGCATGTTGATGTGGCCAGGTATTGTGTGTGTGCATGTTGATGTGGCCAGGTATTGTGTGGTGTGCATGTTGATGTGGCCAGTATTATGTGTGTGCATGTTGATGTGGCCAGGTATTGTGTGTGTGTGCATGTTGATGTGGCCAGGTATTGTGTGTGTGCATGTTGATGTGGCCAGGTATTTTGTGTGTGCATGTTGATGTGGCCAGGTATTGTGTGTGTGCATGTTGATGTGGCCAGGTATTGTGTGTGTGTGCATGTTAATGTGGCCAGGTATTGTGTGTGTGTGAATGTTGATGTGGCCAGGTATTGTGTGTGCTGTGCTTGTTGATGTGGCCAGGTATTGGTGTGGTGTGCATGTTGATGTGGCCAGGTATTGTGTGTGTGCATGTTGATGTGGCCAGGTATTGGTGTGTGTGCATGTTGATGTGGCCAGGTATTGTGTTTGTGTGCATGTTGATGTGGCCAGGTATTGTGTGTTTTGCATGTTGATGTGGCCAGGTATTGTGTGTGGGGTGCATGTTGATTGGCTAGGTTTTGTGTGTGTGTGTGCATGTTGATGTGGCCAGGTATTGTGTGTGTGTGCATGTTGATGTGGCCAGGTATTGTGTGTGTGTGTGTGTTGATGTGGCCAGGTATTTTGTGTGTGTGAATGTTAATGTGGCCAGATATTTGTGTGTGTGTGTGTGCATGTTGATGTGGCCAGGTATTGTGTGTGTGAATGTTAATGTGGCCAAATATTGTGTGTGTGTGTGTGCATGTTGATGTGGCCAGGTATTGTGTGTGTGTGCATGTTGATGTGGCCAGGTATTGTGTGTGTGTGAATGTTAATGTGGCCAGGTATTGTGTGTGTGTGTGTGTGTTGATGTGGCCAGGTATTGTGTGTGTGTGCATGTTAATGTGGCCGGATATTGTGTGTGTGCATGTTGATGTGGCCAGGTATTGTGTGTGTGCATGTTGATGTGGCCAGGTATTGTGTGTGTGTATGTTGATGTGGCCAGGTATTGTGTGTGTGTGCATGTTGATGTGGCCAGGTATTTGTGTGTGTGTGCATGTTGATGTGGCCAGGTATTGTGTGTGTGCATGTTGATGTGGCCAGGTATTGTGTGTGTGTGCATGTTGATGTGGCCAGGTATTGTGTGTGTGCATGGTTGATGTGGCCAGGTATTGTGTGTGTGTGCATGTTGATGTGGCCAGGTATTGTGTGTTGTGTGATGTTGATGTCGGCCAGGTATTGTGTGTGTGTATGCATGTTGATGTGGCCAGATATTGTGTGTGTGTGCGTGTTGATGTGGCCAGGTATTCTGTATGTGCATGTTGATGTGGCCAGGTATTTTGTGTGTGCATGTTGATGTGGCCAGGTATTCTCTGTGTGCATGTGGATGTGGCCAGGTATTGTGTGTGTGTGCATGTTGATGTGGCCAGGTATTGTGTGTGTGCATGTTGATGTAGCCAGGTATTGTGTTGTGTGCAATGTTCGATGTGGCCAGTATTGTGTGTGTGCATGTTGATGTGGCCAATATTGTGTGTGTGCACTGTTGATGTGGCCAGGTATTTCGTGTGTGCATGTTGTATGTGGCAGGTATTGTGTGTGGTTGCATGTTTATGTGGCCAGGTATTTTGTGTGTGCATGTTGATGTGGCCAGATATTGTGTGTGTGCATGTTGATGTGGCCAGGTATTGTGTGTGTGTGCATGTTTGACTGTGCCATGTATATTGTGTGTGTGTGCATGTTGATGTTGCCAGGTATTGTGTGTGTGCGCTATGTTTGATGTGGCCCAGGTATTGTGTGTGTGTGCATGTTGATGTGGCCAGGTATTGTGTGTGTGTGCATGTTGATATGGCCAGGTATTGTGTGTGTGTGCATGTTAATGTGGCCAAGGTATTGTGTGTGTGTGCATGTGATGTGGCCAGATATTGTGGTGTGTGTGCAATGTTGAATGTGGCCAGGTATTGTGTCGTGTGCATGTTGATGTGGCCAGGTATTGTGTGTGTGCATGTTGATGTGGCCAGGTTTGTGTGTGTCATGTTGATGTGGCCAGGTATGTGTGTGTGGTGTTATGTGGAGGTATTGTGTGTGGGGTTTGTGGCCAGGTATTGTGTGTGCATGTTGATGTGGCCAGGTATTGTGTTGTGCATTTTGATGTGGAGGTATTGTGGTGTTGGTGTTATGTGGCCGGGTATTGTGTGTGTGCATGTTATGTGGCCAGAATTTGTGTGTGTGCATGTTGATGTGGCCAGGTATTGTGTGTGTGTGCATGTTGATGTGGCCATGGTTTGTGTGTGTGCATTTGATGTGCCAGGTATTTGTGTGTGTGCATGTGATGTGGCCAGGTATTGTGTGTGTGCATGTTGATGTGGCCAGGTATTGTGTGTGGTGCATGTTGATGTGGCCAGGTATTGTGTGTGTGCATGTTGATGTGGCCAGGTATTTGTGTGTGTGCATGTTGATGTGGCCAGGTATTTGTGTGTGATGTGATGTGGCAGTTTGTGTGTTGGTGCGTGTTGATGTGCCGGTTTGTGTGTGTGATGTTATTGGCGTATTGTGTGGTGTGATGTGATGTGGCAGGTTTGTGTGTGATGTTGGGGGTATGTGTGTGTGTGTTGATGTGGCGGTATTGTGGGGTGTGGTGCATGTTGTGTGGCCAGCTTGTGTGTGGTGTGTTGTGTGGCCAGGTATTGTGTGTGTGGCATGTTGATGTGGCCGGTATTGGTGGTGCAGTTGATGTGGCCGGTTTGTGGTGTGCATGTTGTGTGGCCAGGTATTGTGTGTGTGCATGTTGATGTGGCCGGTTGTGTGTGGTGTGCATGTTTATGGGCCGGTATTGTGTGTGTGTGATGTTGATGTGGCCAGGTATTGTGTGGTGATTTGATGTGGCGTATGTGTGTGTGTGCATGTTGTGTGGCGATGTTGTGGGTGGGGGTGTGTGTGGCCGGTATTGTGTGTGGTGCATGTTGATGTGGCCGGTTTTTGTGGGCATGTTGATGTGCCGGTTGTGGTGGTGTGTGTTGTGTGGCAGTTTGTGGTGTGGTGCATGTTGATGTGGCCAGTATTTGTGTTGCATTTTGATGTGGCAGTATTGGTGTGTATGTGTGATGTGGCAGTATTTGGTGTGTGTGCATGTTGATGTGCGGTTGATGGGGGTGCATGTTGTGTGGCAGGTATTGTGTTGGGCATTTGATTGGCGGTGTATGTTGTGGCTATGTGTGTGTGCCTGGTGTGGGTGTTGTGTGGGGCATGTTGATGTGGCCAGGTAGTTGTGTGTGCATGTTGATGTGGCAGGTTTGTGTGTGTGTGTGTTGTGTGGCCAGGTATTGTGTGTGTGCTGTTGATTGGCCAGGTATTGTGTGGTGTGCATGTTGATGGGGCCAGGTTTTGTGTGTGTGATGTTGATGCAGTGTTGTGTGTGATGTTGTGGCCAGGTATTTGTGTGGCATGTTGATGTGGCAGGTTTTGTGTGTGTGCATGTTGTGGGCCAGGTATTTGTGTGGTGCATGTTGATGGGCCAGGTATTGTGTGTGTGCAGTTGTGTGGCCTGGTATTGTGTGTGTGTGCATGTTATGTGGGCCGTATTGTTGTGTGTGCATGTTGATGTGGGGATATTGTTGTGGCATGTTGATGTGGCCAGGTATTGTGTGTGTGCATGTTGTGTGTGGCCGGATTGTGTGTGTGTGCATGTTGATGGGCCAGGTATTGTGTGTGTGATGTTTGGGCCGGATATTGTGTGGGTGCATTGTGTGGGGCATTGGTGTGTGATGTTGATGTGGCAGGTATTGGGTGTGATGTTGATGTGGCCAGTATTGTGTGTGTGTTTTGTGTGGGGTTGTGTGTGCAGTTATGTGGCGGTATTTGTTGTTGTGATGTTGATGTGGCCGGTATGTTTTTGTGCATGTTGATGTGGCCAGGTATTGTGTGTGGGGATGTTGAGTGGCCAGAGTATGTGTTGTGTGCATGTTGTGTGGCCGGTATTGTGTGTGGTGTGCATGTTATGTGGCCAAGATATTGTGTGTGTGTGCATGTTGATGTGGCCAGGTATTGGTGTGTGTGCATGTTGATGTGGCCAGGTGATTGTGTGTGTGTGCATGTTGATGTGGCAGGTATTGTGTGTGTGTGGCATGTTAATGTGGCCAGGTATTGTTGTGTGTTGCTATGTTGATGTGGCCAGGTATTGTGTGGTGTGCATGTTGATGTGGCCAGGTATATGTGTGTGTGCATGTGATGTGGCCAGGTACTTGTGGTGTGTGCATGTTGATGTGGCCAGTCTTATGTGTGTGCATGTTGATGTGGCCAGGTATTGTGTGTGTGTGCATGTTGATGTGGCATGTATTGTGTGTGTGCATGTTGATGTGGCCAGTTATGTGTGTGTGCACTGTTGATGTGGCCAGGTATGTGTGTGTGCACTGTGATGTGGCCAGGTATTGCTGTGTGTGCATGTTGATTGTGGCCAGTCATTGTGTGTGGCATGTTGTATGTGGCCAGGTATCCTGTGTCGTGTGCATGTTGATGTTGGGTGTGTTGTGTGGGGTGTGTGGTGCATGTTGATGTGGCCAGGTATGTGTGTGTGTGTGCATGTTGATGTGGCAGGTATGTGTGTGTGCATGTTGATGTGGCCAGGTATTGTGTGTGGCATGTTGATGTGGCCAGGTATTGTGTGTGTGTGTTGATGTGGCCAGGTATTGTGTGTGTGCATGTTGATGTGGCCAGGTATTGTGTGTGTGATGTTGATGTGGCCAGGTATTCTGTGTGTGCGTGTTGATGTGGCCAGGTATTTTGTGTGTGCATGTTGATGTGGCCAGATATTGTATGTGTGCATGTTGATGTGGCCAGGTATTTTGTGTGTGCATGTTGATGTGGCCAGGTATTGTGTGTGTGCATGTTGATGTGGCCAGGTATTGTTGGTGCATGTTGATGTGGCCAGGTATTGTGTGTGTGATGTTGATGTGGCCAGTATTGTGTGTGTGGCATGTTGATGTGGCCAGGTATTTGTGGTGTGTGCATGTTGATGTGGCCAGGTATTGTGTGTGTGCATGTTGATGGGCCGGTATTTTGTGTGTGCATGTTGATGTGGGCCAGTATTGTGTGTGTGTGCATTTTGATGGGGCCGGGTATTGTGTGTGTGTGTGCATGTTGATGTGGCCAGGTTTGGGGTGTGTGTGCATGTTGATGTGGCCAGGTTTTGTGTGTGTGCATGTTGATGTGGCAGGTATTGTGTGTGTGTGTGCATGTTAAATGGGGCCAGGTATTGTGTGTGTGTGCATGTTGATGTGGCCAGGTTTTGTGTGTGTGTGCATTTTATGGGGCCCAGGTATTGTGTGTGTGTGCATGTTGATGTGGCCAGGTAGTTTGTGTGTGTGAATGTTAATTTGGCCAGATATTGTGTGTGTGTGTGCATGTTGATGTGGCCAGGTATTGTGTGTGTGAATGTTAATGTGGCCAAATATTGTGTGTGTGTGCGCATGTTGATGTGGCTAGGTATTGTGTGTGTGTGCATGTTGATGTGGCCAGGTATTGTGTGTGTGTGAATGTTAATGTGGCCAGGTATTGTGTGTGAGTGCATGTTTATGTGGCCAGATATTGTATGTGTGCATGTTGATGTGGCCAGATATTTTGTGTGTGCATGTTGATGTGGCCAGGTATTGTGTGTGTGCATGTTGATGTGGCCAGGTATTGTGTGCGCGCGCATGTTTTCTATGCCCAGACCTTGACCTGAAGTTGCTGTCTTACTCCAGGTTTGCTGGTTTACTGTCAGCAGTGCAAGGTCATCAAGCCAGACAGGTGCCACCACTGCTCCAGGTGTGGGTCTGTGTGCTCAAGATGGACCACCATTGTCCCTGGATCAACAACTGCGTGGGGTTCCACAACTACAAGTACTTCCTCTTGTTCATCGTCTACTGCCTGGCCTACTGTATCTTCGTTCCCCTCACCTCCCTTCAGGTTTGTCATCGCATTCTTCGTGGACCTGTACAACGGAGCGGACGTGTCCGGCGACTCGCCCAGAATTCAGATCATTGTCATGTTCTTGTTTCTCACATCACCGGCGTGGCCCTGGTGCCGTCTACTCAAGCTACACTGGACGTTGGTGTCTATGAACGTTACAACGCTAGAAAACACGCGGCCCGTGGGGCTGATCGGCCAAGCGCCAGACATGAAAATCTTCGACATGGGCCGCACCGCCAACATTCGCCAGATTTTTGGTCACCGCAAACTCTTATGGTTTTTCCCAGTGTTCACAAGTGTGGGTGACGGCAGCCACTTCCCGCTGAGAGACGACTTTCTCCTGGGCAAGGCTGGCGACTTCAACGCGAACCAAGATTGCCTTACTCCCGGATGAGACTAGTGGCTTCTATAAGAACAGAGAAGAGACTGTTTTGGAAAGGGACAGGAAGGATGAGAAGATAGACGCTGTTCTGGAGAGAAACAGTGAAGATAAGAACAGAATAGAGAATTCCGACAATTTTTACCGGACAGTACACTGACAATACACACGAACAAAGATGGCTGACGAGGACAATGTGCCATCTTGTAATGAAAGTGGATCATCACGGTTATGAAGTCGATCCGCTCTGGGGCTGATAATCTAGCTTGTGAATGATGCTTCAGGTCTGCTGTCTGGTTGTACCGCTCCATCCAGTACTGCACCTGACCTAGCCACACGTTTGTCTGTGAATGTATGACCATGTCCACCTCTCCGTCGCCAGCCAGGGATTTCTCTCTCCCAATACTCCAGTGAATGTATGACCATGTCGACCTCTCCGTCGCCAGCCAGGGATTTCTCTCTCCCAATACTCCAGTGAATAAACGTTCGTGCCCTAAGTTCTGGCCAAACTGCGACAGCCTCCTGTCCTTGTTGCTTTATGTGGTCGGTTATTTCTTCTTCGATATTATCATTAATCACCTTTCAGTGCATCTTGTGCTGCCACTCTACAGTATGGAATACCTGTTGCAGTTTCTCATCATCATCACCATTGTCATTGCTGTTCATGCTACATGTTTTACAGCCCTCCTCGCCACGTCTGTCACGTCAGAATCTGTGTCCGTGGATTCCTAATTCCCTAATTGGCCTCATGTCCGTCACAAGTGTCTGCGTCTCCGTGGACGTAGTTGGTGGATGCTGCAGCTGAAGTGTCCATGTCGTTGTTGCACGTACAGAGGGAACCTACAGACATGCTGGCTGCTTTATCCTGTTTACTTTGTTGTGAATGATGTTGGTAGGCCGACCAGTGCCATGACCTGTTTTCCTTGTTGTAAATAATGTTGGTAGGTCGACCAGTGCCATGACGTGTCTGTGTTCTGTTTTCCTTGCTGTAAATAATGTTGGTAGGTCGACCAGTGCCATGACGTGTCTGTGTTCTGTTTTCCTTGCTGTAAATAATGTTGGTAGGTCGACCAGTGCCATGACGTGTCTGGGTCCTGTTTTCCTTGTTGTAAATAATGTTGGTAGGTCGACCAGTGCCATGACGTGTCTGGGTCCTGTTTTCCTTGTTGTAAATAATGTTGATAGGTCGACCAGTGCCATGACGTGCCTGGGTCCTGTTTTCCTTGGTGTAAATGATATCGATAGGTCGACTAGTGTCATGACGTGTCTGGGTTCTGTTTTCCTTGGTGTAAATGATATCGATAGGCTGACTAGTGCCATGACGTGTCTGGGTCCTGTTTTCCTTGGTGTAAATGATGTCGATAGGTCGACCAGTGCCATGACGTGTCTGGGTCCTGTTGTCCTTGTTGTAATTAATGTTGGTAGGTCGACCAGTGCCATGACGTGCCTGGGTCCTGTTTTCCTTGTTGTAAATAATGTTGATAGATCGACCAGTGCCATGACGTGTCTGGGTCCTGTTGTCCTTGTTGTAATTAATGTTGGTAGGTCGACCAGTGCCATGACGTGTCTGGGTCCTGTTTTCCTTGTTGTAAATAATGTTGATAGATCGACTAGTGCCATGACGTGTCTGTGTCCTGTTGTCCTTGTTGTAAATAATGTTGATAGATCGACCAGTGCCATGACGTGCCTGGGTCCTGTTTTCCTTGTTGTAAATAATGTTGATAGATCGACCAGTGCCATGACGTGTCTGGGTCCTGTTGTCCTTGTTGTAATTAATGTTGGTAGGTCGACCAGTGCCATGACGTGCCTGGGTCCTGTTTTCCTTGTTGTAAATAATGTCGTTAGGTCGACCAGTGCCATGACGTGCCTGGGTCCTGTTTTCCTTGTTGTAAATAATGTCGTTAGGTCGACCAGTGCCATGACGTGCCTGGGTCCTGTTTTCCTTGTTGTAAATAATGTCGTTAGGTCGGACCAGTGCCATGACGTGCCTGGGTCCTGTTTTCCTTGTTGTAAATAATGTTGATAGATCGACTAGTGCCATGACGTGTCTGTGTTCTGTTTTCCTTGTTGTAAATAATGTCGTTAGGTCGACCAGTGCCATGACGTGTCTGGGTCCTGTTGTCCTTGTTGTAATTAATGTTGGTAGGTCGACCAGTGCCATGACGTGTCTGTGTTCTGTTTTCCTTGTAAATAATGTTGGTAGGTCGACTAGTGCCATGACGTGTCTGTGTTCTGTTTTCCTTGTTGTAAATAATGTCGTTAGGTCGACCAGTGCCATGACGTTTCTGTGTTCTGTTTTCCTTGTAAATAATGTTGGTAGGTCGACCAGTGCCATGACGTGTCTGGGTCCTGTTTTCCTTGGTGTAAATTATGTCGATAGGCCGACAAGTGCCATGACGTGTCTGGGTCCTGTTTTTTTTTGGTGTAAATAATATCGATAGGCCAACTAGTGCCATGACGTGTCTGGGTCCTGGTGTTTTTTTTTTTTGGTGTAAATGATATCGATAGGCCGACTAGTGCCATGACGTGTCTGGGTCCTGTTTTTTTTAGTGTAAATGATATCGATAGGCCGACCAGTGCCATGACGAGTCTGGGTCCTGTTTTCCTTGTTGTAAATAATGTTGGTAGGTCGACCAGTGCCATGACGTGTCTGGGTCCTGTTTTCCTTGGTGTAAATAACGTCGATAGGTCGACCAGTGCTATGACGTGTCTGGGTCCTGTTTTCCTTGTTGTAAATAATGTTTGTAGGTCGACCAGTGGCCATGACGTGTCTATGTTCTGTTTTCCTTAGTGTAAATAATGTTGGTAAGTCGACTAGTGTCATGACGTGTCTGTGTTCTGTTTTCCTTGGTGTAAATGATGTCCATATGCCGACCAGTGCCATGACGTGTCTATGTTCTGTTTTCCTTGTTGTAAATAATGTTGGTAAGTCGACTAGTGTCATGACGTGTCTGTGTTCTGTTTTCCTTGGTGTAAATGATGTCGATAGGCCGACCAGTGCCATGACGTGTCTGTGTTCTGTTTTCCTTGTTGTAAATAATGTCGATAGGTCGACTAGTATCAGAACGTATAACTATTGGTTGTTGTACCGTGCATTGTGCCTTGCTGAGTTCCCAATTTGCCATTTTTGGAGCGCCTATGGTCTTCTACAACGGCAGCCTGCTAATATACGAATCTGATTGTTTTCACACGTTATACATTGACTCCGACCTTCCAGTTTGGCGTGTGTCAACATATTTCAGCATATTTGCTGTATAATGTCACAGGTAGAGCAGATATGACTCAATCAGGTCGTACGGTTGGTGTGGGTTCGTACTTCTGTCTGTAACTGATCTGATATCTGCTAGCATAACTTACGGCTAGTTGAATTCACTAGCCGACAGTCTGTTCATTTATTTGATTCACCAGTCAACTTCTGTTCATTTATTTGATTCACCAGCCAACAGTCTGTTCATTTATTTGATTCACCAGTCAACTTCTGTTCATTTATTTGATTCACCAGTCAACAGTCTGTTCATTTATTTGATTCACCAGTCAACAGTCTGTTCATTTATTTTATTCACCAGTCAACAGTCTGTTCATTTATTTTATTCACCAGTCAACAGTCTGTTCATTTATTTGATTCACCAGTCAACAGTCTGTTCATTTATTTGATTCACCAGTCAACTGTCTGTTCATTTATTTGATTCATCAGTCAACAGTCTGTTCATTTATTTGATTCACCAGTCACCAGTCTGTTCATTTATTTTATTCAGCTGTTAATAATCATATGAGAAGAAAAAAATCTACACAACTTAGTGACAACTGGCGAAATTAAGGGCAAAAGAGCAAGGGAGAGGCGGACACACACACACACACACCCCCCCCCCCCACACACACACACACACACATATGTCACGTGCCATGGTCGAGACAAGAACACAGAGCTGATCCACGACTCCGGTGATCGTATAAATGGTGAAACATGGCCGCCCAGGCTTATCCGCATGGCACATGATGATAATGTCAAGAATTTTTTCATGTATTTGGTTTTCTCCAAGGTGTCTCCTAGGTGTCTCCACGGTGTCTCCAAGGTGTCTCCAAGGTGTCTCCATGGTGTCTCCACGGTGTCTCCAAGGTGTCTCCACGGTGTCTCCAAGGTGTCTCCAAGGTGTCTTCAAGGTGTCTCCAAGGTGTCTTCAAGGCGCCAGAACAAAATCATGTCCGTTATATAGCAAGTTAACACGAATGTTGCCTGTCCTTTCCCGCACGTGGCCATCAACCCCATGTTGATTGTGTAGGATCAGTTGCTTGCCCAGCCAACTCTTGCTTGTGTGTAGTATAGTTTATCCATGAAGTCAATCAGCAACAAGCAGCTGCCAGCACGGGGGACTGCCCGCCGGTGGGCAGTGTTCGAACCCTCACTGAAGGGGAGATGTTTTTGTCAGGTCACAAGAGCTGCCAGGTTGACCCGGGCTCGAATGGGTACCAGAAATTTTCTGGGAAGTAGATGCGACCGTCCTGATATTGAGCAGTCACACGTCGCGCTCAGTGTGGCCTACACACATATAGCTGGCACCATATACCCAGCGGGCCTCGAGCTGTGGGTGTGAGTTCTATAGCTCGGTGCCTGCCACAAGTACGGCCTGTCCTGGCTGGTCTAACATTTATGCCAACAATTATGACATGCAGAGATCATCTCTCTAACAATTGTGACATGCATAGATCATCTCTCACACAGCCAGGTCCTTGCCAACTGTTGTGACATGCATAGATCATCTCTCACACAGCCAGGTCCTTGCCAACAGTTGTGACCTGCATAGATCATCTCTCTAACAGTTGTGACATGCATAGATCATCTCTCCAACAGTTGTGACCTGCATAGATCATCTCTCTAACAGTTGTGACATGCATAGATCATCTCTCACACAGCCAGGTCCTTGCCAACAGTTGTGACCTGCATAGATCATCTCTCACACAGCCAGGTCCTTGCCAACAGTTGTGACCTGCATAGATCATCTCTCACACAGCCAGGTCCTTGCCAACAGTTGTGACATGCATAGATCATCTCTCTAACAGTTGTGACCTGCATAGATCATCTCTCTAACAGTTGTGACGTGCATAGATCATCTCTCTAACAGTTGTGACGTGCATAGATCATCTCTCTAACAGTTGTGACCTGCATAGATCATCTCTCTAACAGTTGTGACATGCATAGATCATCTCTCTAACAGTTGTGACATGCATAGATCATCTCTCTAACAGTTGTGACATGCATAGATCATCTCTCTAACAGTTGTGACATGCATAGATGATCTCTCTAACAGTTGTGACATGCATAGATGATCTCTCTAACAGTTGTGACATGCATAGATCATCTCTCTAACAGTTGTGACCTGCATAGATCATCTCTCTAACAGTTGTGACCTGCATAGATCATCTCTCTAACAGTTGTGACATGCATAGATCATCTCTCACACAGCCAGGTCCTTGCCAACAGTTGTGACCTGCATAGATCATCTCTCACACAGCCAGGTCCTTGCCAACAGTTGTGACCTGCATAGATCATCTCTCACACAGCCAGGTCCTTGCCAACAGTTGTGACATGCATAGATCATCTCTCTAACAGTTGTGACCTGCATAGATCATCTCTCTAACAGTTGTGACGTGCATAGATCATCTCTCTAACAGTTGTGACATGCATAGATCATCTCTCTAACAGTTGTGACATGCATAGATCATCTCTCTAACAGTTGTGACATGCATAGATCATCTCTCTAACAGTTGTGACATGCATAGATCATCTCTCTAACAGTTGTGACATGCATAGATCATCTCTCTAACAGTTGTGACATGCATAGATCATCTCTCTAACAGTTGTGACATGCATAGATGATCTCTCTAACAGTTGTGACATGCATAGATCATCTCTCTAACAGTTGTGACATGCATAGATCATCTCTCTAACAGTTGTGACATGCATAGATCATCTCTCTAACAGTTGTGACCTGCATAGATCATCTCTCTAACAGTTGTGACATGCATAGATCATCTCTCTAACAGTTTGTGACATGCATAGATCATCTCTCTAACAGTTGTGACATGCATAGATCATCTCTCTAACAGTTGTGACATGCATAGATCATCTCTCTAACAGTTGTGACATGCATAGATCATCTCTCTAACAGTTGTGACATGCATAGATCATCTCTCTAACAGTTGTGACCTGCATAGATCATCTCTCTAACAGTTGTGACATGCATAGATCATCTCTCTAACAGTTGTGACATGCATAGATCATCTCTCACACAGCCAGGTCCTTGCCATTAATTGTGACATGCATAGATCATCTCTCACACAGCCAGGTCCTTGCCAACAGTTGTGACCTGCATAGATCATCTCTCTAACAGTTGTGACATGCATAGATCATCTCTCCAACAGTTGTGACCTGCATAGATCATCTCTCTAACAGTTGTGACCTGCATAGATCATCTCTCTAACAGTTGTGACCTGCATAGATCATCTCTCTAACAGTTGTGACATGCATAGATCATCTCTCTAACAGTTGTGACATGCATAGATCATCTCACTAACAGTTGTGACCTGCATAGATCATCTCTCTAACAGTTGTGACATGCATAGATCATCTCTCTAACAGTTGTGACCTGCATAGATCATCTCTCTAACAGTTGTGACATGCATAGATCATCTCTCACACAGCCAGGTCCTTGCCATTAATTGTGACATGCATAGATCATCTCTCACACAGCCAGGTCCTTGCCAACAGTTGTGACATGCATAGATCATCTGTCTAACAGTTGTGACATGCATAGATCATCTCTCTAACAGTTGTGACATGCATAGATCATCTCTCACACAACCAGGTCCTTGCCAACAGTTGTGACATGCATAGATCATCTCTCTAGCAGTTTTGACATGCATAGATCATCTCTCACACAGCCAGGTCCTTGCCAATAGTTGTGACATGCATAGATCATCTCTCACACAGCCAGGTCCTTGCCAACAGTTGTGACATGCATAGATCATCTCTCACACAGCCAGGTCCTTGCCAACAGTTGTGACATGCATAGATCATCTCTCACACAGCCAGGTCCTTGCTAACAGTTGTGACATGCATAGATCATCTCTCACACAGCCAGGTCCTTGCTAACATTTGTGACATGCATAGATCATCTCTCACACAGCCAGGTCCTTACCATTAATTGTGACATGCATAGATCATATCTCACACAACCAGGTCCTTGCCAAAAGTTATGACCTGCATAGATCATCTCTCTAACAGTTGTGACATGCATAGATCATCTCTCACACAACCAGGTCCTTGTCAACAGTTGTGACCTGCATAGATCATATCTCGAACAGTTGTGACATGCATAGATCATCTCACTAACAGATGTGACATGCATAGATCATCTCACTAACAGTTGTGACATGCATAGATCATCTCTCTAACAGTTGTGACATGCATAGTTCATCTCTCTAACAGATGTGACATGCATAGATCATCTCTCTAACAGTTGTGACATGCATAGATCATCTCACTAACAGTTGTGACATGCATAGATCATGTCTCTAACAGTTGTGACATGCATAGATCATCTCACTAACAGTTGTGACCTGTATAGATCATGTCTCTAACAGTTGTGACATGCATAGTTCATCTCTCACACAGCCAGGTCCTAGCTAACAATTGTGACCTGCATAGATCATGTCTCTAACAGTTTTGACCTGCATAGATCATCTCTCTAACAGTTGTGACATGCATAGATCATCTCTCTAACAGTTGTGACCTGCATAGATCATCTCTCTAACAGTTGTGACCTGCATAGATCATCTGTATAACAGTTGTGACATACATAGATTATCTCTCTAACAGTTGTGACATACATAGATTATCTCTCTAACAGTTGTGACATACATAGAATATCTCTCTAACAGTTGTGACATACATAGATAATCTCTCACACAGCCAGCTCCTTGCCAACAGTTGTGACCTGCATAGATCATCTCTCTAACAGTTGTGACATGCATAGATCATCTGTCTAACAGTTGTGACATTCATAGATCATCTCTCTAACAGTTGTGACATACATAGATCATCTCTCACACAGCCAGGTCCTTGCCAACAGTTGTGACCTGCATAGATCATCTCTCCAACAGTTGTGACATGCATAGATCATCTCTCCAACAGTTGTGACATGCATAGATCATCTCTCTAACAGATGTGACATACATAGATCATCTCTCACACAGCGAGGTCCTTGCCAACAGTTGTGACCTGCATAGATCATCTCTCCAACAGTTGTGACATGCATAGATCATCTCTCCAACAGTTGTGACCTGCATAGATCATCTCTCTAACAGTTGTGACCTGCATAGATCATCTCTCTAACAGTTGTGACCTGCATAGATCATCTCTCTAACAGTTGTGACCTGCATAGATCATCTGTATAACAGTTTTGACATGCATAGATCATCTCTCTAACAGTTGTGACATGCATAGATCATCTCTCCAACAGTTGTGACATGCATAGATCATCTCTCTAACAGTTGTGACATGCATAGATGATCTCTCTAACAGTTGTGACATGCATAGATCATCTCTCCAACAGTTGTGACATGCATAGATCATCTCTCCAACAGTTGTGACCTGCATAGATCATCTCTCTAACAGTTGTGACATGCATAGATCATCTCTCTAACAGTTGTGACGTGCATAGATCATCTCTCTAACAGTTGTGACATGCATAGATCATCTCTCTAACAGTTGTGACCTGCATAGATCATCTCTCACACAGCCAGGTCTTTGCTAACAGTTGTGACATGCATATATCATCTCTCTAACAGTTGTGACCTGCATAGATCATCTCTCTAACAGTTGTGACCTGCATAGATCATCTGTATAACAGTTTTGACATGCATAGATCATCTCTCTAACAGTTGTGACATGCATAGATCATCTCTCACACAGCCAGGTCCTTGCCAACAGTTGTGACCTGCATAGATAATCTCTCTAACAGTTGTGACCTGCATAGATCATCTCTCTAACAGTTGTGACATGCATAGATCATCTCTCTAACAGTTGTGACATGCATAGATCATCTCTCACACAACCAGGTCCTTGCCAATAGTTGTGACCTGCATAGATCATCTCTCTAACAGTTGTTACCTGCATAGACCATCTCTCTAACAGTTGTGACATGCATAGATCATCTCTCTAACAGTTGTGACCTGCATAGATCATCTCTCTAACAGTTGTGACATGCATAGATCATCTCTCTAACAGTTGTGACCTGCATAGATCATCTCTCTAACAGTTGTTACCTGCATAGATCATCTCTCTAACAGTTGTGACATGCATAGATCATCTCTCTAACAGTTGTGACCTGCATAGATCATCTCTCTAACAGTTGTGACATGCATAGATCATCTCTCACACAACCAGGTCCTTGCCAATAGTTGTGACCTGCATAGATCATCTCTCTAACAGTTGTTACCTGCATAGACCATCTCTCTAACAGTTGTGACATGCATAGATCATCTCTCTAACAGTTGTTACCTGCATAGATCATCTCTCTAACAGTTGTGACCTGCATAGATCATCTCTCTAACAGTTGTGACCTGCATAGATCATTTCTCTAACAGTTGTGACATGCATAGATCATCTCTCACACAACCAGGTCCTTGCCAATAGTTGTGACCTGCATAGATAATCTCTCTAACAGTTGTGACCTGCATAGATCATCTCTCTAGCAGTTGTGACATGCATAGATCATCTCTCTAACAGTTGTGACATGCATAGATCATCTCGCACACAACCAGGTCCTTGCCAATAGTTGTGACCTGCATAGATCATCTCTCTAACAGTTGTTACCTGCATAGACCATCTCTCTAACAGTTGTGACCTGCATAGACCATCTCTCTAACAGTTGTGACCTGCATAGATCATCTCTCTAACAGTTGTGACCTGCATAGATCATCTGTCTAACAGTTGTGACATGCATAGATCATCTGTATAACAGTTTTGACATGCATAGATCATCTCTCACACAGCCAGGTCCTTGCCAACAGTTGTGACCTGCATAGATCATCTCTCTAACAGTTGTGACCTGCATAGATCATCTCTCTAACAGTTGTGACATGCATAGATCATCTGTATAACAGTTTTGACATGCATAGATCATCTCTCTAACAGTTGTGACATGCATAGATCATCTCTCTAACAGTTGTGACATGCATAGATCATCTCTCTAACAGTTGTGACATGCATAGATCATCTCACTAACAGTTGTGACCTGTATAGATCATGTCTCTAACAGTTGTGACATGCATCAGTTTCATCTCTCACACAGCCAGTCCTAGCTAACAATTGTGACCTGCATAGATCATGTCTCTAACAGTTTTGACCTGCATAGATCATCTCTCTAACAGTTTTGTGACATGCATAGATCATCTCTCTAACAGTTGTGACCTGCCATAGATCATCTCTCTAACAGGTTGTGACCTGCATAGATCATCTGTATAACAGTTGTGACATACATAGATTATCTCTCTAACAGTTGGTGACCATACATAGATTATCTCTCTAAACAGTTGTGACATACATAGAATATCTCTCTAACAGTTGTGACATACATAGATAATCTCTCACACAGCCAGCTCCTTGCCAACAGTTGTGGACCTGCATAGATCATCTCTCTAACAGTTGTGACATGCATAGATCATCTGTCTAACAGTTGTGACATGCATAGATCATCTCTCTAACAGTTGTGACATGCATAGATCATCTCTCACACAGCCAGGTCCTTGCCAACAGTTGTGACCTGCATAGATCATCTCTCTAACAGTTGTGACCTGCATAGATCATCTCTCTAACAGTTGTGACATGCATAGATCATCTCTCTAACAGTTGTGACATGCATAGATCATCTCTCACACACCAGGTCCTTGCCAACAGTTGTGACCTGCATAGATCATCTCTCTAACAGTGTGACATGCATAGATCATCTCTCTAACAGTTGTGACATGCATAGATCATCTCTCTAACAGTTGTGACCTGCATAGATCATCTCTCTAACAGTTGTGACATGCATAGATCATCTCTCTAACAGTTGTGACCTGCATAGATCATCTCTCTAACAGTTGTACCTGCATAGATAATCTCTCTAACAGTTGTGACCTGCATAGATCATCTCTCTAACAGTTGTGACATGCATAGATCATCTCTCTAACAGTTGTGACATGCATAGATCATCTCTCACACAACCAGGTCCTTGCCAATAGTTTGTGACCTGCATAGATAAGCTCTCTAACAGTTGTGACCTGCATAGATCCATCTCTCTAACAGTTGTGACATGCCATAGATCATCTCTCTAACAGTTGTGACATGCAATAGATCATCTCTCACACAACCAGTCCTTGCCAATAGTTGTGACCTGCATAGATCATCTCTCTAACAGTTGTTACCTGCATAGACATCTCTCTAACAGTTGTGACCTGCATAGACCATCCTCTCTAACAGTTGTGACCTGCATAGATCATCTCTCTAACAGTTGTGACCTGCATAGATCATCTGTCTAACAGTTGTGACATGCATAGATCATCTGTATAACAGTTTTGACATGCATAGATCATCTCTCACACAGCCAGGTCCTTGCCAACAGTTGTGACCTGCATAGATCATCTCTCTAACAGTTGTGACCTGCATAGATCATCTCTCTAACAGTTGTGACATGCATAGATCATCTGTATAACAGTTGTGACATGCATAGATCATCTCTCTAACAGTTGTGACCTGCATAGATCATCTCTCTAACAGTTGTGACATGTATAGATCATGTCTCTAACAGTTGTGACATGCATAGATCATCTCTCTAACAGTTGTGACCTGCATAGATCATCTCTCTAACAGTTGTGACATGCATAGATCATCTCTCTAACAGTTGTGACATGCATAGATCATCTCTCTAACAGTTGTGACATGCATAGATCATCTCTCTAACAGTTGTGACATGCATAGATCATCTCTCTAACAATTGTGACATGCATAGACCATCTCTCTAACAGTTGTGACATGCATAGATCATCTCTCACACAGCCAGGTCCTTGCCAACAGTTGTGACCTGCATAGATCATCTCTCTAACAGTTGTGACCTGCATAGATCATCTCTCTAACAGTTGTGACATGCATAGATCATCTGTATAACAGTTTTGACATGCATAGATCATCTCTCACACAACCAGGTCCTTGCCAACAGTTCAGACCTGCATAGATCATCTCTCTAACAGTTGTGACCTGCATAGACCATCTCTCTAACTATTGTGACATGCATAGATCATCTCTCTAACAGTTGTGACATGCATAGATCATCTGTATAACAGTTTTGACATGCATAGATCATCTCTCTAACAGTTGTGACATGCATAGATCATCTGTATAACAGTTTTGACATGCATAGATCATCTCTCTAACAGTTGTGACATGCATAGATCATCTCTCACACAACCAGGTCCTTGCCAACAGTTCAGACCTGCATAGATCATCTCTCTAACAGTTGTGACCTGCATAGACCATCTCTCTAACTATTGTGACATGCATAGATCATCTCTCACACAACCAGGTCCTTGCCAACAGTTGTGACCTGCATAGATCATCTCTCTAACAGTTGTGACCTGCATAGATCATCTCTCTAACAGTTGTGACATGCATAGATCATCTGTCTAACAGTTGTGACATGCATAGATCATCTCTCTAATAGTTGTGACATGCATAGATCATCTCTCACACAGCCAGGTCCTTGACTCCAGCACAGATGACATCTGACTGCCGGGTGTCCTTCTCTTTGACACCCTACAACATCACTTGTTGACATCAAGCTTTTCTGCCGAGTTAAACCCGTGTGTGTGTGCAGTGATGTTTGCGAAATTGGACTTGCACTCGAGTACTAATGTCATCTACTCATGTAGCAGTGTAGCAATGTCATCTGATCACATAGCAGTGTAGCAATGCCAGATTATCATGTAGCAGTGTGATACACGACACCAACTGATCATGTAGCAGTGTGACACACAACAACTGATCATGTAGCAGTGTGACACACAACAGCTGATCATGTAGCAGTGTAACACACAACAACTGATCATGTAGCAGAATGACACAGCACCAACTGATCATGTAGCAGAGTGACACAGCACCAACTGATCATGTAGCAGTGTGACACACAACAGCTGATCATGTGGCAGTGTGACACAACAACTGAGCATGTAGCAGTGTGACACACAACTACTCATGTAGCAGTGTGACACACAACAACTACTCATGTAGCAGTGTGGGACACAAGAACAACAACTGATCATCTAGCAGTGTGACATACAACATCTGATCATGTAGCAGTGCGACACACAACAACTGATCATCTAGCAATGTGACACACAACAATTGATCATGTAGCAGTGTGACATACAAACAAGAACAACTATTCATGTAGCAGTGTGACACACAACAGCTGATCATGTAGCAGTGTTGTCAGAATCTCCCCACCAGATCTGCCGTGTCTTCATCATCGACGCCTGGCAATTACGGCCAGGTACGCCTGTGAGCGGCATTAACTACGCAGTGACAAGAACGGTCAGTTGTGGCACACGTGGCTCACGGAGTCCAAGCAGTAAAGAAACACGACCAACGAGGACTCACTGCAGTTAGACGGCAGACGGCCTCGGACTGTGGTAGAGGACAGACATGGGAGATGTGTGCTCGTATTGCTTGTGTGGGTGGACGCTATTAGAGTGAACGCCTGTTTGAGTATAGAAGCCTGTGCGCCTGGGACGTAGTGTTGTAAGTTATGAACTGATGCATTGAATGTATATATTTATTGTGTAATGGCATCGCCGTTATGGTTAAGCGATGCCTGTAATGTTTGCGGCGAGTGAGAAGTGCGAATAAAGTGGTTATAATTGTATTCGCCGTGTGTCACGTACAGTCATTCTGTGATAGTGTTTGTTATCACATCTGTTGGTTACTACGAGCCTGTGTGATTGTGAATCAAGACGCTGACAAGTGTGACACACAACAACTGGTCATGTAGCAGTGTGACACACAACAACAACTGATCATGTAGCAGTGTGACACACACCAACTGATCATGTAGCAATGTGACACACAACATCAGCTAATCCTGTAGCAGTGTAGCAATGTAGAAATGCCAGCATAGCATGTAACAGTGTGACACAACAATAACAACTGATCATGTAGCAGTGTAGCCAACAATATTCTCGAGATGATATCGGGGATTCTAAAAACTTTTCTCCCGCTGGTTGAAGCAAGTTAGTGGAAACGTATACGTCTCTGGCTGTGGGATTAGGAACAGAGTGCAATATAGAGACAGCATTAGAGAGAGAGAGAGAGAGAGAGAGAGAGAGAGAGAGAGAGAGAGAGAGAGAGAGAGAGAGATACAGAGAGAGAGAGAGAGAGCAAAAGAGAGAGAGAGCAATAGTGAGAGAGCAATAAAGAGAGTCCAAACGAGAGAAAGAGAGAGAGAGAGAGCTATAGAAAGAGACATAATGCAATAGAAAGAGAGCAATAGAGAGACAGTATTAGAGATACAGCAATAGAGAGTGAGCATTAGAGAGAGAGAAAACAATAGAGTAATAGAGACACAGCTATAGAGAGAAATAGATTGAGCAATAGAGAGAGAGAGAGCAGTAGAGGGATCGAGCAATATAGAGGGAGCAATACAAAGAGAGCGAAATTGAGAGTAATAGATAGATAGCAATAGAGAGAAAACAATAGATAGAGAGCAATAGAGAGAAAGCAATAGACAGAAAACAATAGATAGAGAGCAATAGAGAGAAAACAATAGACAGAAAACAATAGATAGAGAGCAATAGAGAGAAAGCAATAGACAGAAAACAATAGATAGAGAGCAATAGAGAGAAAACAATAGATAGAGAGCAATAGAGAGAGAGAGAGAGCAGTAGAGGGATCGAGCAATATAGAGGGAGCAATACAAAGAGAGCGAAATTGAGAGTAATAGATAGAGAGCAATAGAGAGAAAACAATAGATAGAGAGCAATAGAGAGAAAGCAATAGACAGAAAACAATAGATAGAGAGCAATAGAGAGAAAACAATAGAGAGAAAACAATAGATAGAGAGCAATAGAGAGAAAACAATAGATAGAGAGCAATAGAGAGAAAGCAATAGATAGAGAGCAATAGAGAGAAAGCAATAGAGAGAAAACAATAGATAGAGAGCAATAGAGAGAAAACAATAGATAGAGAGCAATAGAGAGAAAACAATAGATAGAGAGCAATAGAGAGAAAACAATAGATAGAGAGCAATAGAGAGAAAACAATAGAGAGAAAACAATAGATAGAGAGCAATAGAGAGAAAACAATAGAGAGAAAACAATAGATAGAGAGCAATAGAGAGAAAACAATAGATATAGAGCAATAGAGAGAAAGCAATAGATAGAGAGCAATAGAGAGAAAGCAATAGAGAGAAAACAATAGATAGAGAGCAATAGAGAGAAAACAATAGATAGAGAGCAATAGAGAGAAAGCAATAGATAGAGAGCAATAGAGAGAAAGCAATAGAGAGAAAACAATAGATAGAGAGCAATAGAGAGATAGCAATAGAGAGAAAACAATAGAGAGGTAGCAATAGAGAGAAAACAATAGAGAGAGAGAGCAATAGAGAGATAGAAATAGAGAGAAAACAATAGATAGAGAGCAATAGAGAGATAGCAATAGAGAGAAAACAATAGATAGAGAGCAATAGAGAGATAGCAATAGAGAGAAAACAATAGATAGAGAGCAATAGAGGAGAGATAGCAATAGAGAGAAAACAATAGATAGAGAGCAATAGAGAGAAAACAATAGATAGAGAGCAATAGAGAGAAAACAATAGATAGAGAGCAATAGAGAGATAGCAATAGAGAGAAAACAATAGATAGAGAGCAATAGAGAGAAAACAATAGATAGAGAGCAATAGAGAGAAAACAATAGATAGAGAGCAATAGAGAGAAAACAATAGATAGAGAGCAATAGAGAGAAAACAATAGATAGAGAGCAATAGAGAGATAGCAATAGAGAGAAAACAATAGATAGAGAGCAATAGAGAGAAAACATAGATAGAGAGCAATAGAGAGAAAACAATAGATAGAGAGCAATAGAGAGAAAACAATAGATAGATAGCAATAGAGAGAAAACAAAGATAGAGAGCAATAGAGAGAAAACAATAGATAGAGAGCAATAGAGAGAAAGCAATAGATAGAGAGCAATAGAGAGAAAGCAATAGAGAGAAAACAATAGATAGAGAGCAATAGAGAGAAAACAATAGATAGAGAGCAATAGAGAGAAAGCAATAGAGAGAAAACAATAGATAGAGAGCAATAGAGAGAAAACAATAGATAGAGAGCAATAGAGAGAAAACAATAGATAGAGAGCAATAGAGAGAAAACAATAGATAGAGAGCAATAGAGAGAAAACCAATAGATAGAGAGCAATAGAGAGATAGCAATAGAGAGAAAACAATAGAGAGGTAGCAATAGAGAGAAAACAATAGAGAGAGAGAGCAATAGAGAGATAGAAATAGAGAGAAAACAATAGAGAGATAGCAATAGAGAGAAAACAATAGATAGAGAGCAATAGAGAGAAAACAATAGATAGAGAGCAATAGAGAGAAAACAATAGATAGAGAGCAATAGAGAGAAAACAATAGATAGAGAGCAATAGAGAGAAAACAATAGATAGAGAGCAATAGAGAGATAGCAATAGAGAGAAAACAATAGAGAGGTAGCAATAGAGAGAAAACAATAGAGAGAGAGAGCAATAGAGAGATAGAAATAGAGAGAAAACAATAGAGAGATAGCAATAGAGAGAAAACAATAGATAGAGAGCAATAGAGAGATAGCAATAGAGAGAAAACAATAGAGAGATAGCAATAGAGAGAAAACAATAGAGAGAGAGAGCAATAGAGAGATAGAAATAGAGAGAAAACAATAGATAGAGAGCAATATAGAGGTAGCAATAGAGAGAAAACAATAGATAGAGAAATCAAATCAAATCAACTTTATTAGGGTCACAAATTGGGCGCGCAGGCCCGTCTTACATTCGGCCCTTCCAATCACTCGTCTTTCGTTCATCAAGAGCATTATACATTTACATAGGAAGAAAAATAAACATTGTGAAATGAATGTTGTAAACATAAACAAGGCTAATTACCATGTTATGAGGCCCATCTCCCACCTATCCATACATCACCCCACCCACACCCCCACCTACCCACACACACGCGCACCAAGGGACACATAAACACCCCCACCTACCGACACACACGCACACCAAGGGACACATACATACCCCACCAACCGACCCATCCCCCTCCCGCACATCCCCCACCCACACACACTGCCCTCACCTGATCCCCCAACCAAAACACACTCGCCACCCACAAACATTCCCCCACCAACCCACACATCCCACGCCCATCCACATCCTACCCCACACATCCTCTCCCCACCCACACCTCAAACCACCAATCCCCCAGCCACATCTCCATCCACAACATATTCCCCACCCACACACACAATCCCCCACCAACCCACACATCGCACATCCACTCACACATCCCCAAACCATACACACACATCCAACCAACTGACATGTCCCTACCCCCCCCCCCCCCCCCACACACACACACACATCTCCCTAACCACCCATACATCCCCAATCTACTCACACACACCCCACCACCCACACATACAACTTCCACCCACCCACACATGCCTTAACCTAATCCCCCACCACACAATTCCCCCACCCGTACATCACATACACCCCCTACCACGCACTATTCCCAACCCACGCACCACACACACACACATATCCCTCACCAACACATCCCCACTTACACACCACACACATATCCCCCACCCAGATACCACACAATATTCCCACCCACACCTACACAGATACCCTTACCCATCCACCCCACATACCCCACTCACACACCACAAAAATCCCCCACCCACACACACATACCTCACCCACACAATATCACCAACCAACACACCATACACCTCTCCCCACCCACACACGCATTCCCTACCCGTCCACCAACACACACTCACTCACGCATACATCCTCCACTACGCACCCACACACCCCCACCTACCCACTCCCAACCAAACATCTTTCGATCACAATACCCCTACCCCCACACACATCCTCCACCCACTCACACATCCCACCCCGACACATACAACTCCCTCACCCACATACACATCCCTAAGCCACTCACACACCCCCACCCACACATTCCCCATCCACATACACACATCTCCCACCCACACTCCCCCACATACTTCCCCCAACCACCACAATCCCCTGCTCACCCACACATATACCCCACCCATACGCACATTCCCCACACCCATCACACACATCCCCCACACCACACACTATCCTCCACTCATACCACCACAAACATACCCTCCACCCACACATCATTCACACATCCCCCACCAACACACCGCACACATATCTCAAACCCACACACCATACACCTCACCCACACAATATCACCAACCAACACACCATACACCTCTCCCCGCCCACACACGCATTCCCTACCCGTCCACCAACACACACTCACTCACGCATACATCCTCCACTACGCACCCACACACCCCCACCTACCCACTCCCAACCAAACATCTTTCGATCACAATACCCCTACCCCCACACACATCCTCCACCCACTCACACATCCCACCCCGACACATACAACTCCTCACCCACCTACACATCCCTAAGCCACTCACACACCCCCACCCACACATTCCCCATCCACATACACACATCTCCCACCCACACTCCCCCACATACTTCCCCCAACCACCACAATCCCCTGCTCACCCACACATATACCCCACCCATACGCACATTCCCCACACCCATCACACACATCCCCCACACCACACACTACCCTCCACCAATACCACCACAAACATACCCTCCACCCACACATCATTCACACATCCCCCACCAACACACCGCACACATATCTCAAACCCACACACCATACACTTCTCCCCACCCGCCCTTCCATCCCAAATCCACCCAACACAATCCCCTACCCACACAACCCCGCCTCCCACACATACTTCCTCAAACCATCCACACATCTCCACCCACATAAACACACATCCCCTGCATCCGTCCCATACACATATCCTCCACCCATACACACATCCCCCACACCCATTCCAACACCCCTACTTTCACCCCCACACATCCATCCACACATCCACCAACACCCACAAATACCACTACCCACCAAAACCCACTCACCCCCCACCCACACATATCCCCACACTCACACACATCCTCCACATACACTCACACTTCCTCACATCTAGACACATACAAAATGTCTCACGTTAGTATTGAAACTAGTATGAACAAACTCCCACACTTTACTCACACACATACACTGACACTTGTCATGAGCAGTCTCATAAAAATGTTAAACATGGAGAAAAAAGTGTACATAAAATGTATGTGACGTAAAAATAGTGATGCTCTCTCTCTCTCTCTCTCTCTCTCTCTCTCTCTCTCTCTCTCTCTCTCTCTCTCTCTCTCTCTCTCACACACACATTCACTCTCACGCTCACACATTCACTCTTCCGCTCATTCATTCACTCTCCCGCTCATTCACTCTCACGCTCACTCATTCACTCTCCCGCTCACTCATTCACTTTCCCGTTCACTCATTCACTCTCCCCGCTCACTCATTCACTCTCCCGCTCACTCATTCACTCTCACGCTCACTCGTTCTGTCTCTCATTCACACTCACTGACTCACTCACTCAAACTACAGTAATGAACATGAGTTTATATTATGCATGATAAAATCAAATAGTATTTAACTGATAATATGACAGATGAGAATACACACAACATATGGATTCGCGTGTTACATAACATGCGTGTTACATGACATGCATCTGCTCAGCTCTCTCTCTCTCTCTCTCTCTCTCTCTCTCTCTCTCTCTGTATTCTTTCATATACACACACTCACACGCATGCGCGCGCGCTCACACACACACACACTAACACATCAACTCTCCCCACTGTCTCACTCTCTAACACACAATCCTTCACACACACACTCACTCTCTCAATCACACTCTCTCACACATACACATACACATGAACGCATGCACGCACGCATACACTCCTCACTCACTCTCACACATACACGTACGAATGCATGCACTGACACATTCCCCCACCATTTCTCGCTCAATCACTCTCTCCACACACACGCATGCACGTGCGCACACATGCATTCACTCTCTCCCTCTCACTGACACCCACTTTCTCTCTCTCTCTCTCCCCCCCCCCCCCCTCTTCTCTCTCTCTCTCTCTCCGCTCCCACACGCAACACACATATATAGTGAACAATTATAGTTAAACAATTATAATGAACAATTATACTGATCAATTATACCAGTAAATGAATTATGGTGGCATATAGAGAGCAATAGATATAGAGCAAAAGAGAGAGAACAATAGATAGAGAGCAATAGAGAGGTAGCAGTAGAGAGAAAACAATAGATATAGAGCAAAAGAGAGAGAACAATAGATAGAGAGCAATAGAAATATAGCAGTAGATAGACAGCAATAGAGAGGTAGCAATAGAGAGAAATCAATAGATAGAGAGCAATAGAGAGATAGCAATAGATAGAGAGCAATAGAGAGATAGCAATAGATAGAGAGCAATAGAGAGATAGCAATAGATAGAGAGCAATAGAGAGATAGCAATAGATAGAGAGCAATAGAGAGATAGCAATAGATAGAGAGCAATAGAGAGAAAACAATAGATAGAGAGTAATAGAGAGATAGCAATAGAGAGATAGCAATAGATAGAGAGCAATAGAGAGATAGCAATAGATTAGAGAGCAATAGAGAGATAGCAAAATAGATAGAGAGCAATAGAGAGATAGCAATAGATAGAGAGTAATAGAGAGATAGCAATAGATAGAGAGCAATAGAGAGAAAACAATAGATAGAGAGCAATAGAGAGAAAACAATAGATAGAGAGCATAGAGAGATAGCAATAGATAGAGGAGCATAGAGAGATAGCAATAGATAGAGAGCAATGAGAGAGATAGCAATAGATAGAGAGCAATAGAGAGATAGCAATAGATAGAGAGCAATAGAGAGATAGCAATAGATAGAGAGTAATAGAGAGATAGCAATAGATAGAGAGTAATAGAGAGAAAACAATAGATAGAGAGCAATAGAGAGGTAGCAATAGAGAGATAGCAATAGAGAGATAGCAATAGAGAGAAAACAATAGATAGAGAGCAATAGAGAGATAGCAATAGATAGAGAGCAATAGAGAGATAGCAATAGAGAGATAGCAATAGAGAGAAAACAATAGATAGAGAGCAATAGAGAGGTAGCAATAGAGAGAAAACAATAGATAGAGAGCAATAGAGGAGAGATAGCAATAGAGAGAAAACAATAGATAGAGAGCAATAGAGAGATAGCAATAGAGAGAAAACAATAGATAGAGAGCAATAGAGAGGTAGCAATAGAGAGAAAACAATAGATAGAGAGCAATAGAGAGGTAGCAATAGAGAGAAAACAATAGATAGAGAGCAATAGAGAGGTAGCAATAGAGAGAAAACAATAGATAGAGAGCAATTGAGAGGTAGCATTAGAGAGAAAACAATAGATTGAGAGCAATAGAGAGATAGCAATAGATAGAGAGCAATATAGAGATAGCAATAGAGAGAAAACAATAGATAGAGAGCAATAGAGGAGAGATAGAAATAGAGAGAAAACAATAGATAGAGAGCAATAGATATGTAGCAATAGAGAGAAAACAATAGATAGAGAGCAATAGAGAGGTAGCAATAGAGAGAAAAAAATAGAGAGCAATAGAGAGGTAGCAAAAGAGAGGTAGCAATAGAGAGAAAACAATAGATAGAGAGCAATTGAGAGGTAGCATTAGAGAGAAAACAATAGATTGAGAGCAATAGAGAGATAGCAATAGATAGAGAGCAATATAGAGATAGCAATAGATAGAGAGCAATAGAGAGAAAACAATAGATAGAGAGCAATAGAGGAGAGATAGAAATAGAGAGAAAACAATAGATAGAGAGCAATAGATAGGTAGCAATAGAGAGAAAACAATAGATATACAGCAATAGAGAGGTAGCAATAGAGAGGTAGCAATAGAGAGAAAACAATAGATAGAGAGCAATAGAGAGAAAACAATAGATAGAGAGCAATAGAGAGAAAACAATAGATAGAGAGTAATAGAGAGGTAGCAATAGAGAGAAAACAATAGATAGAGAGCAATAGAGAGGTAGCAATAGAGAGAAAACAATAGATAGAGAGCAATAGAGAGGTAGCAATAGAGAGAAAAAAATAGAGAGCAATAGAGAGGTAGCAAAAGAGAGGTAGCAATAGAGAGAAAACAATAGATAGAGAGCAATTGAGAGGTAGCATTAGAGAGAAAACAATAGATTGAGAGCAATAGTGAGATAGTAATAGAGAGAAAACAATAGATAGAGAACAATATAGAGATAGCAATAGAGAGAAAACAATAGATAGAGAGCAATAGAGGAGAGATAGAAATAGAGAGAAAACAATAGATAGAGAGCAATATAGAGATAGCAATAGAGAGAAAACAATAGATAGAGAGCAATAGAGAGAGAACTATAGATAGAGAGCAATAGAGAGGTAGCAATAGCGAGAAAACAATAGATAGAGAGCAATAGAGAGATAGCAATAGAGCGAAAACAATAGATAGAAAGCAATAGAGAGAAAACAATAGATAGAGAGCAATAGAGAGAAAACAATAGATAGAGAGCAATAGAGAGAAAACTATAGATAGAGAGCAATAGAGAGGTAGCAATAGAGAGAAAACAATAGATAGAGAGCAATAGAGAGGTAGCAATAGAGAGAAAACAATAGATAGAGAGCAATAGAGAGAAAACAATAGATAGAGAGCAATAGAGAGAAAACAATAGATAGAGAGCAATAGAGAGAAAACTATAGATAGAGAGCAATAGAGAGGTAGCAATAGAGAGAAAACAATAGATAGAGAGCAATAGAGAGGTAGCAATAGAGAGAAAACAATAGATAGAGAGCAATTGAGAGGTAGCAATAGAGAGAAAACAATAGATTGAGAGCAAGAGAGAGATAGCAATAGAGAGAAAACAATAGATAGAGAGCAATAGAGGAGAGATAGCAATAGAGAGAAAACAATAGATAGAGAGCAACAGAGAGATAGTAATAGAGAGGAAACAATAGATAGAGAGCAATAGAGAGATAGCAATAGAGAGAAAACAATAGAGAGAAAACAATAGACAGAGAGCAATATAGAAAGCAATATATATAATACTTATACACATCATTCATTGGCACCTTGCCGTCTTGACAGACGATAGTTTATGCTTTAAAAAGGCATAATAACTTTTAACTATGGCGGTAGCGAATGTGACTGATAAGGCCAATTCGCGTTTGTAAATGTCCGTTCACAGTGGGTGTATGTGAACACGTGGTCATTTCCACCATCATGCACCATCTTAAGTCTCACACGCTCGGTGTGTGACTTATCTGCAATAATTTTCTCCTTTGTCTTTATTCCATTTCTGATGTTTGCCCTCCATGCAACACGTTCAGCGGCAACTTGCTCCCAATGTGCATTATCAATGCCTGCATCAATCATGTCCCGCTTACACACACCTTTGTATCGTAGTAGAGGCCGACCCTGAGATCTCCTACCCATCTGTAATTCACCAAAAAAGATGTCATTTGGCATTTTACCATCATCCATCCTCCTAAGATGTCCTATCCATCTAAGTCTACGAAGACTAAGCATGAAATAAACTGTCACACAACCTGATCTTTCCAAGACTTCAGTATTTGTGATTTTGTCTTGCCACTTAACACCAAGAATTCTTCGCAGACACCGCATATGAAAGCTGTTTAAACGTTTCTTTTGCTGTGAGTAAGTTGTCCAGGTTTCACTGCCATAAAGAAGAGTACTAAGGACACAGGCTTGATAGACAAGGCCTTTTGTTTTGACAGTAAGCTTCCTGTTCTCCCAGACTCATTTTCTTAACCTGTTCATTGTTGTTGCTGCCTTACCAATCCGGATGTTGATTTCCTGGTCTACGGATAATTTGCTATCCTGGGTCTTTCTTGTAAGATTGTTTCAATGCAATACACTTGCTTGTCCCCGACAAGTTGTATTTCTTCTCGGTAGAATGAGCCTTGAAGTTCTTCCCCTGAATAATCTTTAAGCACATACGTCACCGGACTGGTCTGGTTTATACGACTGACGGTAAACAGTTCTTCTGTCCACGAATGCATATACCTCTTTTTAAAAAGCTGTTTGGGTTGAGCCAGTCGGACTCGGTCACCGGCTGTAAAATACACTTTTCTGTCAATAGTCCTCTGATACAAGTTATTCCACACCTCGTCTTGATTCGTATAGTTGACTTGCACGGGCGCCATGCGAATACTTTTGTGATGCGAATCGTTGTAGTTTCAGATCAGTTTATCTATCACGTCGACGTAGCGAAGTTTATTGGTCTTGGTGAAATAGCGCCACATTTTTCTTTCAAGGTTCGTTGAATCTTTCCACTATCGCGGCTTTCACATTCTCATTCTCAGTGGTAAAGAAATGCACACCTCGATTTTTCAGAAATTTTAAGAAGGTCCTGTTGACAAATTCCGATCCTTTATCAGTCTGAAAATTTATCGGTTGTCTATTAGCAAAAAGTTTACTCACGGCGTCCACCAGCTCTTTCCCCGTGTTCTTCTTGATCGGGATGGCCCAAGCATATTTACTAAACACATCGAGACACGTCACTAGATACGACATCCCATCATTGTATCTTTGTAATTGTCTCATATCTATCAAGTCGGCTTGAAACTGTTGATTTATACCACCGGTTATTTTTTGACGTCTCTGGAAGTGACGACGGATCGGTTTATGTAAAGTATACTGATCTTGATGTCGTAGCCAAGTCTCTACCTTCTTCAATTTAGTATTCCGTTTTAAAGCGGCGGCTCCCCCGTAGGCTCCTTGTTTCTGAGGATCGTAGTAGTACTTTCTTATTTGCGTGGCCATTTTTCCCACTTGGGTGTAGGTATCTTACTCTTCTTCTTGTTTCGCCTGAGCTTGTAAGGTGGTGTTGTCTCGACTATTTTGGGCTAGACTACTTGACTTTTAGCCGGTGTTGGTTGAAGAGGTGTCTCGGCTACTGAAGCCGGTAAAGTGCTGACTTCGGGTTTTTGTTCCTTGATATCCACTGTCCCTAATGGCTTATACCTGTACTGCTCAAGTCGATTCAGATACTGCTGCAAAGTCTGTTGATACACGCAGGCTTGTTACCGCGGTGGTAAATCTTCGGTTTCCAGGACTTGTTGCATTTGATGATTCAACTCACGCAGCTTATCTGTTAATATGTGTCGGGTGGTACGTAGGGTTTTTCCAGCATCCGGGTGTCGATCAGGACCATTTTCTTCATTATAAGCCCACGATGCCTTGCAACACGTTTAGAATAGGACCTATCAAAACGCCTAAGAATCCACCTTGTTGCAGTATCTGTTTCCGCTTCTTGATAGATAGTCTGTTACGCGTGAGCGCTCTCAGACTGTTCTTGTGTTGCTGCAGGCGCCTCTTCTGAGTCGGTGTCAGTGGAACATTACCTTTTAACACATTGTGACAGCACTCGCATATTGATTGGACGAGGTCTGGGGAAACCGATTAAATTACGGTTTTCACGTCAGCCGGCTTCGCCTCGACCAGTAATCGCAGCATGGCCCCGTGACGTTTTACTCGGTTGGACATTTTATTTAGGGACGTAGACGACTTGACGCTGATCTGGAAATATATGACTTCGTAAGCGGAGCTGATCCGGTGTTTTATGTCGAAGGTCAAAAAGCAAATAACCATGAGGAGCCGCTGTCGCGCCCGTAAAAACTCTCCTGGACATATGACACGCGGCCTGGGTACATCTGTTTAGCCAGGTTGGTAATCTGAGACCCGTCACGGGGGTTCTTAAAAACCACTAGGTAATGTGAATTCAAGCTGATGGTTTTTTGCTCTTTATTCTTCCCAAAGAGATTCTGGATTATGTATAAGACGCTGAGGTTGCGATGATGACAACTTTTAGTAAATAGCTTAGTCACCCTATCATCTGTCTCGGACATTAGGTCATATATTACCACTAGACGACGTCTATCGCCTGTCCACTGTTCCATATCCGTCAAGCCTTCGTTAAATTGACCGCCTTTCATAGTCTCATACATAGATTGCCATTCTCCGTAGCACCATATAATCTCCTCTGGAATCGGATCGACCATGTCTGATAGATGAGCCAGAAACTTTTGCACAAAGACGCATTTTCCACACCCCGTTGATCCCGCAATCAAAGCCGTAAAAGGATGTTTCCATTTCGGATCCATGACTAATAATAACCACCTACCCTCTGCAGACATATATTTTATGGGATTCAAACCCACCCGCCCGTCGACCGCCACCGCACCCCCCCGCCACCTTGCCAGCCGCGTGCCTCGCATTACCGCCCGCTCGCTGCACCGGGAGACACTATAACCCATGGACCAGAAGTAGTCAACCAGAAGTGACACCGGAAGTGACACCGGAAGTACCCAAGAAAACACGCGCCAATTTTTCAAAAATATGGATCCAGTTTCTGACGTCACGGATCTGGATCCATACTCTTCATATAGTAAAATATGATGTCATCACGATGGATCGGATCCATATTTTGGGTCAAGTTAGGACGTAACATACTACTTGTGAGATAACATAGACACACTTTATTATGGTGTGAGATAGCATAGACACACGGAATAATGGTGTGAGATAGCATGGACACACGATATAATGGTGTGAGATAGCATAAACACACGGTATAATGATGTGAGATAGCATAAACACACGGTATAATGATGTGAGATAGCATAAACACACGGTATAATGATGTGAAATAGCACAGACACATAGTATATGTGGCATTTTGGAAGTTGGAAGCAGTACCCACCTCGACCTACCCCACAATGAAGTAAAGCTATGAGGATGGGACTAATTTTATTTGGAGGGGATGGGTCCTTGGAAGCCAAAGTGTCCCATAATAGCTCTGGAAATCTAGGGGTTTCCCAGGAATGTTGATTTCTTCCCTCCAAAATCTTCCTTCCCGAAAAGAGAAACTTATTTAGCTCACGAGCCCCCCACCTATGATCATTTTCCCTTTTAAGTGGAATGGTCACAGGAAATTTATAAGATTTAAAGTTCTCTTTTCTGAGTAATCTGGAACCTGGGAGATTATAATAGAACAAAACTTTGCTGTTTACCCAGCCACCTGTAGTTCTAGATTCTACAATTATGTGATGTAGTTTCATTAACTAACGCATAAATAATAAAATGTTTTGTCACACCACAATGTACTTGACAGAAGAATGCAGGAAAAGTTAATTTTGTTTATTAACCAAAAAGCTGTGGAAATAAGCCAGTAAAGCATTCATGACATATGAACAATACACATCAGTCTATAGGATAATGTTCTAAAAACACGAAGGAGAATAGAACTCCTAGAAGATCTCATGGTGGTTCATTCATTTAGCTACTGGATTACACCACTGATTTCCTACCATTGTCTCTGCACTTCTGCTGGTTCTCAAGTTATCTGACTGTATAACTGATGATAACAAAGTTCTTCCTATTTAATTTGTAGTAAGACCTCAGCCATAATTTTGGATATTCTGCTGGTCTTTGTGATGTATTAAAGATCCTAGTGATCTTGATAAAAGTCATGAATTTCAGATCTTATGAATCATCAGAATAGTCATGAATTTCAGATCTTATGAATCATCAGAATAGTCATGAATTTCAGATCCCATTGGGCACATTTCGGTAATGATCTGGAGACTCTTGATCATATTAATCTTAGTCCTAAACCACAGATCCCTTTGAGCACCACTTTGTTAAAGATCTGCTATTGATCTTGATAATAGTCACGAATTACCAATCTAGTTGATCAGAGTAACAGTCATGAATTACAGATCTTGTTGATCAGAGTGACAGTCATGAATTTACGATCCCATTGGGCACATTTCGGTAATGATCTTGAGACACTTGATCATATTAATCTTAGTCCTAAACCACAGATCCCTTTGAGCACCACTTTGCTAAAGATCTGCTATTGATCTACAGATTCATTGAGCACCATTTGGGCAATGATATGCAGAATCTGGATCATGACAATCTGCGAACACCGTCATCCTCACCTGAGGTGAATAAACATGGTGAACCTATTTATATCTAGTCAATGGATGATAATTCTCCAGTTGACAAGAATGAAAAGGGCTACAGACAGGAGTTGCAGAAGGTAGCAGATTCAGGAAGTACCTACAAGTTAGAGCTACAGTGTCTCTTCTTTGTACTGGCATTAGACATCAGCAGTTGTATTTGGCAAGCCCTCTTATTCTGCTCATGTACATATTTATCTGTTGGCTGATGTTCTCACAGAGGACACAGACACAGTGAATGACAAGGCTAGGAGAGGAATGATGGAGAGTTAATGATGAAATGCACCCAGCATAACTGATCCTAAATAGTAATGGAACAGAACAGGATGATTGTTCATCTTATTCATAATAACTCATGTTACCAATCAGTGCTGCCTCAATTGTTTTAGTCTGCCTGGTTACTTTCCTGTTTATACCCTTCTCACTTCTTCTGTCATTTCCTTTACTTACTTCTTCTGACACTGGGGTGATATTTCCCCTGACAGTTTAGAAGTGACTATGCCTGAAAGCATATTATGTCCTTTACTTACTCTGTCAAACAGGGTGATGGTTTGATAAAACTACATTCCACATGTTGCATTCAAGTAATAATGTAAAGAAACATACATTAAATATTTTCACTCTTAAGTTAACATAATGATTAACATATAATTGGTATGAATGTGGAGGTCTATGTGAAACATTCCTTATGAGGATTTACACTGCCTCTCATTCATTAACACATATATATACAGAGTGAAAGAAAGATGAGAGGACACAAAGCACTCATTCTCTCATTCTAACACCAATCTTCTTTTTATTCGTTCACTTGAGTGCTGTGAACTGGGCTGTTAGCTTGACTGTGGTTCGGTCAGAGTGCTAGATACATGGTCGATCATGTCACAATGTGTTCGAATAAATCACAGCAGTATGAAACGCTGGACCCGTCAATGATGCTAAGCAGTTACATAACACAATCTTTCTTCACACCACGGACATATAAAGATAAGAGGAAGAGCACTTTCATTCCTCCTTCTCTCATTCTCGTGTGTAGAAGTTTTGCTGTGGATTTAAACTAAGGCGACAGACAGCACACAGATCATAGCTTGTCCTGTACTAAACCTGCTCTGAACGCAGTCAGAAAGCTAGTAGGATTTAGACTTAGGAATAGCGATCTGGGCTTTAAATGAGCCTCTTTTCACAGTTTAAGACATAGTGTTTGTACAGCAACTCTCTTCTGGAAACGAAAGATAGATGGAGTCAGATATCTAAACCAGTGATGGCGGAAAGTCGTTGCTGGGACCGAGTGAAAGTTGGCGGCTATCTTCTGATAGAAGAATATATATTGATTCGTGCCGAAACCTACACACACATACACTCATACACAAGCTTTACCTGACTCATAAGTACATAAGACTCAGCTACAATATTGTTAACAGAAGTCTTCCTCAGAATCAGGCAGAGGGACATACAGATCATACGAACTCCTCATGAAACCACATCTGGCCTCCTTGACGGTCGATCTGCATGTGCCAAATTTTAGCGTCTTTCGTCCCAAGAGCCTCCGCGATAACGCGATTCTTCTAGGTTATCCAATGATTCAGGCAGGATTTGAACATCTGACCTGTCCATCATTGGGTGACATGGCTATTCATAGCGCTGATGCCACATTCTTCAAATTCCAATGCGATCTGGGGCGAACGCTTTTGGCCTAAACTGTGTGTTGAGGTAGTGGTGCGCAGATGTGAACCGAACTGAGTGCGCAATATGCGACAGTATAATGATGTGAGATAGCATAGACACACGTTATAATGGCGTGAGATAGCATGACTACACGGAATAATGGTGTGAGATAGCATGGACACACGGTATAATGGTGTGAGATAGCATGACTACACGGTATAATGGTGTGAGATAGCATGACTACATGGTATAATGGTGTGAGATAGCATGGACACACGGTATAATGGTGTGAGATAGCATGACTACACGGTATAATGGTGTGAGATAGCATGGACACACGGTATAATGTTGTGAGATAGCATGGACACACGGTATAATGTGTGAGATAGCATGGACACACGGTATAATGATGTGAGATAGCATGGACACACGGTATAATGATGTGAGATAGCATGACTACACGGTATAATGATGTGAGATAGCATGGACACACGGTATAATGTGTGAGATAGCATGGACACACGGTATAATGATGTGAGATAGCATGGACTACACGGTATAATGATGTGAGATAGCATGGACACACGGTATAATGGTGTGAGATAGCATGGACACACGGTATAATGGTGTGAGATAGCATGGACACACGGTATAATGGTGTGAGATAGCATGGACACACGGTATAATGTGTGAGATAGCATGGACACACGGTATAATGGTGTGAGATAGCATGGACACACGGTATAATGATGTGAGATAGCATGACTACACGGTATAATGGTGTGAGATAGCATGGACACACGGTATAATGTGTGAGATAGCATGGACTACACGGTATAATGATGTGAGATAGCATGGACACACGGTATAATGTGTGAGATAGCATGGACACACGGTATAATGGTGTGAGATAGCATGGACACACGGTATAATGTGTGAGATAGCATGGACACACGGTATAATGATGTGAGATAGCATGGACACACGGTATAATGGTGTGAGATAGCATGGACACACGGTATAATGTGTGAGATAGCATGACTACACGGTATAATGGTGTGAGATAGCATGGACACACGGTATAATGGTGTGAGATAGCATGGACACACGGTATAATGGTGTGAGATAGCATGGACACACGGTATAATGTTGTGAGATAGCATGGACACACGGTATAATGGTGTGAGATAGCATGGACACACGGTATAATGGTGTGAGATAGCATGGACACACGGTATAATGATGTGAGATAGCATGGACACACGGTATAATGATGTGAGATAGCATGGACACACGGTATAATGATGTGAGATAGCATGGACACACGGTATAATGGTGTGAGATAGCATGGACACACGGTATAATGGTGTGAGATAGCATGGACACACGGTATAATGATGTGAGATAGCATGGACACACGGTATAATGGTGTGAGATAGCATGACTACACGGTATAATGATGTGAGATAGTGTAACAGAGTGAGTACCATCTCTGTTAATAGGTTTGATGTGCAAGGTTTAGGCACGGTTGAGCATCCTATAAGAACGTTACTAAGGATGCTCAAGCCGTGACATAGGGTTTTTGGGGAAGTAAGTTACAGCCAAGGTCTGGAGAAGTGAACATCATACCATGTAATTTGTGTAATATTCTTCGGCTTATTATGTTCAATAAAACCTTTTAGAAGAAACCATCGGGACTCGTTTTATAATCGTCCCTGTACCTGTACTGTAACAGTACAGATTTGGTGCCGCACACCAGGATTTCGATTTTGAACTTAGATGTCGCGGACACATAACGAGAAGTACTGAAAAACAACATAGCACAGCAGAGAACTTTCATGGGAAATTTTTTATCAGCTTGCTGCGACAAGAAGGTATGAGTAAATAAACTTTTACTAAATTTTTTGAATCAAAAGATCCAGACCGGACCACTTTTCTTGAAAGTTTCAACTTAAAATAGAATCAACATGAAGCATTTTTCGGGCTAGTTGATTTGAAGCCATACGTATCAAGATTACTGGATGGAGCCATCAATTGTAACCTGGTTGTCAGTAGAATGGGCTGTTTCTCATCATAACCACCTGAAGTAACTTGATTGTCATCAAAATGATGTGAAGTTTAACCTGCCGTTATTACAGCCGTTCATTGACCTTGCTTGTTTGAAGGTCACTTACCTACTAGGACTGTCCAGGATCAAAGAAATTTTTTTTTCAAATCTCAAAATTAAAACAGCCACAACCAACTTGAAATTACATCGACATGTCAGGAGGAATGCGATTTGGTTGCTTTGGTCTCTTTGGAAGTGGTTGGGCAAACTGGGTTGCCGACTTGCTGAAGAGGAGACCTAATTGAGTCGCTTCATCAGGCTAGAGCTGTTTTCAAGTCGTCCAGAAGAGCCCTGTTTAGGGTGAAAAGAAGGCTCAAGTCTGGTGTGCCCAACCATGGGTGAAAGTGGAAGCACTCCTCGCGCTAGAGAAGCCTGAGATGTCCGAGGAATGATGTAACTACCTGAAATTGCTTTCCAGGAATCCAAAAAAAAAAACGACAACTAGAAGATAACGTCGTCGTTTGGAGAAATATAAGCAGCTTCAAATAACACAGAGTCCAGAGTTGTCCTCTTGCTGATGGAGTAGAAGAACACGAGACGCTTGTTTTTTACGTGAAGCCTACACTTGGCAAACATAGTTCTCAGCTAACGTACGTGGATTCACTTTCCTCTTGGATCAAGGGACGATATATCTAACGGTAATTAATTAAGGTTTAACCAATATGAGACTTTTGACTGTTAGATACAATCGATTGATTAATTGAGGAAAAAACATTTGCTTACGTTTTTTATGAAATTTAAATACGATCATATATATCTAGTGATATTTAGTAACTAAATTGTTATAACTGTGGGTTTGCTTATGTAAGTGTATAGTAAAATATTTCAGCATAGTTCAGCATGGCAGAGGAACAGGTTGCGTTAACACAGATGTCAACTGGAGTGGGCACGGCAATAGCTAGACTCAGCAATAAAACAGCAAGGATGTAGGCATGTATATAGTTAATTGTTGTGGGATATGGAGGAATTGAAAACTTGATGCATGTTTTTTAAAGATTTGTTCTTTGAATAATCTTTTTGCAGGGTATGGAGTGGTGATAGGAGGGCTGCCTAGGTATTGAAAGCAACATGTCATAGGGGCGTGGTGAACTAGTATGGATGTTTTTTATAGGAAGTTAGAGCGTGTGACGGAGTTAATGGACGACTTGGGGATGGATGTAGATAGAGTTTCGTCCATGGTGGAAATGGTAAGGAGACAGATGCTTGAACGAACGGAGCACAAGACAGGTATGAGACGTTTTGAGGTAGACAAGTCCAATAGATGGCAACCGATCAATGGAAACGATGGCCAGTGTGGTTGCAATTCTAGAGTTATCAACCATATACATATGAGGGCAGATAAGAGTGAGACACAGAGACATATAGGAATTAGTAATGGTCAGAAAAGGAAACAGTGGTCGTGGCCTTCAGGTAGTGTAAGCGCAAGAGCTTTGCGAGAGGACTGGTTTCAGATCGGACAGTTGCGATGTTCGGTGGCAGGGTTGAGTAACAGAGAAAGAAACACAGATAGGATTTTGGGTGGTCAGGAGGTGTCTTCGGTCTTTGGTGTCAGACGAGAAAGGGAGACACAGACGCAACCAGGCAGTGGTGTGGAAAAGAGTGCTCAGACATCGATGGATAGAGTGGTGGGGAGATCTCAGTCAAATCCAACTTACTTGGGGGTGACAAAGAGAGACACCGATACAGAAGTTGGACGGCCCAAGACAGGAGACGGCAGAAGGAAAATTGAGAAGAGTGTTAGGACCAGAAATAGAAAAAGTTTACTCACATATAATCATGGATGTAGAACCGAAGAATCTTTGAGTCTCTTGAATCAGAATCGTTCAGACCTCACAGATTTTAGTATAGAATATACATCAGACAGGATTTAAAAGGAATGAATAGGAACGAGAGGATTGTCACTACGAGCGGATCCTGACTCGAAGCGAGATGTTTCCTTGTACGGTATGATTGCTGGTGGGCAGGCAGACAAATTTTTAAGTAGTGACCCTTTGGAACAGGATAACAGTATATATGGTAGAAAAGTAGTAAAAGCCAGGAGACGAATTCCAAAGATGGGAGAGAAAGATACTTCCAAAAGGAAAGATGTTTGCCTAGTGGAAAGTGGAACACGAGAACAGCAGAGGGCTGGGGCGTCGCTGGAAAAGGCTAGGGGTCTCATGGGGTCGGTAGGACCATGGTTATATTTAAATAACCGATACGAGCAGATTTGAACGTTTTGTGGCTGAGCTTGGGGTGGTTCAAGTTTGATGAGGCTAAAATTTCGACTCGGATGTGGTGTTGATGTGGAGAGTGGTGGAGGGTCACTGCAGGTGATGTGTGATGTCGAGAACTGATGTATTGCATAGGTTGTTTTGAGATATAAAGTGGTCATAGAATAGTGATGACGATTGGGTAATGCGGATGTCATAGCCTGAAAATAGCGCGAAGAAGTATTATGAACTGGTGAGGAGGTTAAGATAGGGTGAGTGAGTGGTTGACTGTCGGAGTGGTTTGACGTGGAGAATTAAGTAGGACGGAGAGTAGTGGGACTATGATGATTGAGAATGGAGTAAGAAAGCAGTCGAATTGTGAAAGTCATGTTGAGCATTGAAGTAATTCGTCTGGTTATGGGTTGTTCGTGCGTGAGTATAGGTGTAGACAAACATGTGTTCGTCGCGCTGAGTGAAGCAGGAGTGAGGTTTTGAGACGCCGTCTAAGTGGAGTATAGTAACGCATGCATGTACGAAGTGTTTGGTATATCTTATGTCAATGTGTGTGTGGAAGTGATCGACACGTTTAGGCTGCGGTGAGTAATTGCTATAATGTTGAATTTGTTGCTTGTAGAAGTATAGGCACGACAGGTTGTTGTGATACGAGAATAATCGTGAGATGAGAACGAGCTTGTAGTACACAATAGTCAATGTATAAGAGAAGTATAAATACGAGCGCCGTGCGAAAATGTGAAGAGTGGCTGATGGGTGACGCTGATAAACCATACCGGTGATTTCGTGGAGGACAGAATAAGTGCGAAAGTTAGAAAGTAGAGAGAAGATGATTAGAAGTTTGTGATGTCTTTTGTTTAGAATGTGTGGTGTTGGATAGAATTAATGAAAATTCTATGACAGGCTGACAGATAGAGAGTTAACGTTATGTTTAATTATAGTAAGCAAGTACCATGTCGTTGGCGGAGATGAGTGTGTGGAAGAATGAGACAACACAGAAAAGTTAGCTGTGGGAAAATGATTCTTAGCGTTTTTAGCGTTTAGATCGTTGGATGATGAGAGTGGACGAAGTATTGCTTGTTAGAGCTAATGTGTTGTTTGAGTAAGGTAGGCTTTGAATTGTAGAAAGGGAGTGAATGATTGAGAAAAGTTGAAATAAGAAAGTAATTAGATTGTAAAAATTGTTGGCAGAGACATGTTGAAGCAAGAATGCCTGATATAGAGAAATGAGAGAAGATGATTTGCCCAGTCGAAGTGAAATTTCTCGTTACTCATGTGCGGTGTTGTTTATTGTGTCTGAAAGAGTCCCGAGAAGGAGAGAATGTGATTAGCTAAATGAACGTCGGAGCATTATAAATAGAGCACTATAGACTGTGTTCCGATAAGTGTGACTGGTTTGACTATCATCGCGGTATGAGAACGCTAGGAGAGAGTGGAGGATAGTTTAGAGCTGTTCTAGTGAGTAACGTGCTGCGCCAGACAGCGTGAAGACAAATAGTAAAACATGAATTGAATGCCATGTTTTTTTTATATATCTGTGGATACAATAGAAAAGGGGGGTGAACATTGTAGTGTGAGTGTAGAGTAGCGAACATAGATTAAATAACATGAGGTTTTGGGGTCCGTGATATATGGACTGAAAAAGAATAACGTTGATTACAAGCAGTGAGGGGTTAGAAGGTCACAGACATGAGTTCAGTGGCGGTATTTTATTGCTGTTGATAACGGCATAAATTGGAAGTGAAGGTTTTTGGTGAAATGCCCATAATAAATGGACATTACTGGGTTGCTGAAGTTTTTCGGCGAGATTAATAGGGAATTCTGAGTGAGGTATAGGAGAGATTTGGTTATGTTAGGTGATGAGGAGGTCTTGAGTGATAGGGCCCATAATGGACCTTTTGATTTGTATACTGTCTGTAATATATAGACAGATTAGATTGGATATGAGGAAATGGAGGTATAGGAAATAAATTGATAGAAAAAGCTGCAGATGGCAGGATGAAAATTTTGTGCTTTAAAGAGGAAATGATAATGTGAATACAGTGTATTACAGATGTTTTATAGAAACTATTGGCAAGTAGTTTAATTGATAGTTGTGGTGAGTGGTCTTGAGGATATGATGTGGTGTATTTTATATATACGATATGCTGCGTATTATGGATGTAAATCCTCGTCTGGTCTTGAAGATGTATTTTTATTGACATTTGATTTTGAGATTAGACTTGTTGAGTTTTCTTAAATAGATAAATAATTTATTGTTAGTCCGTAAAAGTGACTAACAATGGATAGGATGTATGTTATATTATTTTGAATAATATCTTTCTTTGAATTGGTTGGTTACCTTTATTTGATATGAGGGGAAAGAAAAATGATATTTAAAACCTGGGGGGGGGGGGGGGGGTGTATGATATCCTGTTGTTATTTTATTTTGCTTGACTCATGATTTAAGTTGAATTGTCTTGTGTGTTGAATAGTAATTACCTTGTTTACAAATATGTTGAAAATTGTTTAAGTTTAAGTTTAGTTCACAAACAGTTATGGTTTTGTCTAGAATAAAAGGCAATACATGGGGCTTTATATAAAACCCTTCGTTCAGAAAATAAGTAATAAACTACTGAGGACTAGAAGAGAGACACATTCTCTTTATGAATAATAAGTTCATGAGTACCTGGTGTTAGAAAGAAGGCCGCTGTGATAATCAGCGTTAATATTTTAGGATAGGGAGGTTAATTACATAGTGGCCTACGAAGTTGTGGAAACATATGCCATACTTAAATGGGGTTACTACACAAGTCAAATGGTTCTGGGGAAGTTAAAAATAGGAGCTGCATTAAGTCAGCATTGATTGAATATATATGGATTGGATGCCATATTGGGGAAGAAAACATTAACGTGACTAACGCCTATAGTAGTAAGGTAAATGTGAGGAGCTAGTCATTGGAAATGGATATTGAGGGGGCTGTGAATAGCAGAGCATATGGTTGAATATGCCAATAGACGGGGATACTTATCAGGAGGGGGTAAATATAGGAGCTGTGATAAACAGCGTGAATTAATTTAAAATGTTCATGGAATATGAACATTGTTATTGGTTTCATGATTGGACGTGAGATAGGTGAAATATGGGCATGGGTGTGGATGGCAGTACAAATATTGAGTATATAGAAGAAATTTTGAATCAACTTAATTTATAACGAACAGAGATGTAGTTTCATAAATCATAAGATGTATTTTTGAAAAACTTTTATTTATAAAAGTTTTTACGTTTGCAAGGGAGGTAAATGTGATTGTTTTTGACTACTGCTCTTCATAACTGGGTGCGCACCCCATCTATTCGGTCTGTCCTGTGTTGTGTTGTTAATGTGAGAAAGAATGAGACGTTTCATAACGCCAAGTGTATACCAACGATTTTTATGAACCATATATGAATTGAAATATCCTTATGACCTATATTTTTGTAATGAAACCTTGAAGAGTCAGAAACGAAGAAGAAGTATAACTTCATAGCGATTTGCTATATGGGACAATGATAAGAGACAAGTGGAGAATTAGTAGAAGTGAAAGTAGTTAGTTTGGGATGGATTGGAGAAAGGAATATTGGGGGTTAAGGTGTTGATGAGGGAAAGAATGTTTAGAATAAGGAGGTTAGGGGTTAAGACTTTTGAAGAAAAGTCTTTTTAAAGAAAGGGAGGTCTGTAACAGAGTGAGTACCATCTATGTTAATAGGTTTGATGTGCAAGGTTTAGGCACGGTTGAGCATCCTATAAGAACGTTACTAAGGATGCTCAAGCCGTGACGTAGGGTTTTTGGGGAAGTAAGTTACAGCCAAGGTCTGGAGAAGTGAACATCATACCATGTAATTTGTGTAATATTCTTCGGCTTATTATGTTCAATAAAATATTTTGGAAGAAACCATCGGGACTCGTTTTATAATCGTCCCTGTACCTGTACTGTAACAATAGCACAGAAACACAGTATAATGGTGTGAGATAGCATACACACACGTTATAATGGTGTGAGATAGCATGGACACGCGGTATAATGATATGAGATAGCACAGAAACACAGTATAATGGTGTGAGATAGCATAGACACACGGTATAATGGTGTGAGATAGCATGACTACACGGTATGATGATGTGAGATAGCACAGAAACACAGTATAATGGTGTGAGATAGCATAGACACACGGTATAATGGTGTGAGATAGCATGACTACACGGTATAATGATGTGAGATAGCACAGAAACACAGTATAATGGTGTGAGATAGCATAGACACACGGTATAATGGTGTGTGATAGCATGGACACGCGGTATAATGATGTGAGATAGCATGGACACGCGGTATAATGATGTGAGCTAGCATAGACACACGGTATAATCGTGTGAGATAGCACAGAAACACGGTATAATGGTGTGAGATAGCATAGACACACGGTATAATGGTGTGAGATAGCATAGACACACGGTATAATGATGTGAGATAGCATGGACACACGGTATAATGGTGTGGAATAGCATGACTACACAAAAAGCATGACTAC
>JACEFZ010025558.1:0-38072 GCA_014155875.1 Cepaea nemoralis | reverse complement strand
TGTGATATGCAACGCATCAGTGCGGGCTTGTTAAACCCACTGCGCCAACGCACTGTATACCTAAAGTAAATAAATGTTGCGATATTATACTTAACAGAGTTAGTGTTGCCTGTTTGAGCCCGAGTTCAGATCCCCTAGATATCCAACACGTTGACAGGCTTTTTGGGGGCCAAGCTCCGGTTTTGGCACAAGCTTTACGTTCAGACGGCTATTGATTGCCAAGTAAAAATTAAGTAAATGATATCAAATTGATTTCTTAACAAGTTTAATAACTTTGCAGCTATCTAGTAATGAACTAGTATTAGTATTAGTCCCTCTGCAGATAATCTCTCTGATGTGAATATTATAAAATTTGACATGACTGTGACATTTGACTGTTACTAATGTTTTCTCATTCTACGAGCAGATTGTTCCACGAAATGTGGTGTATGTAACCTATGTAACCTATCCAACAGTGGCGAGAGTACAAGACAACATTCGCAAGTTCAGGGAATATAAGATAAGTTTCATATCATGCCCATTGCAACCCTAAGCGGTACTTATCACCATCCATCCATGTAACATTTTTGTTTTTGCATTGATTTGTATGTATATTCATAACCTTGTAACCAACATAACTTTGCATTTGTATTTGCTCATGTAAACATTAAGGGAGATAACTAAATTTTCTACTCCCCAAATTTTTCTAAGGGATTTAACTTCAGTAAAGTTACCAACAATTAAAAGACAAGATGTCTACGTTAGAAAAATGTATTGAGTTAGGTATGAAATTAGGTTATAAAGAAGAGAAACTGTCAGAATGGGCACAGAAGGCATACGCAGAGAACATTGCCCGTGAAGAAAGAGCGATAGAACGGGAAGAAAAACAGAGGCAATTGCAGGCAGAAGAAAAGAAGATGCAAATTGAGGCAGAAGAAAAGAAGATGCAAATTGACGCAGAAGAAAAGAAAATGCAATTGCAGGCAGAAGAAAAGAAAATGCAATTGCAGGCTCAAGAGAAACAAATGGAGCTTGAGGCGGCGGCCAAACTAGCCCAATTGAATGCCGATACACAAATAAGACTAAAGCAGATGGAAATCGATTCCAACGTAGAAATATCTGTAAATAAACTGAGAAGCAAGGAGGAGGAACAAAAATATAACAAGTATAAAGGCCTCGTCAAAGCATTTTGCTCAGGAGATTCTATCAGTGCATACCTAGAAAATTTTGAGTGTCTAATGTCCTACCATAAGATCGTAAAATCAGATTGGTCATTTATTTTAATGAGAAACTTAGCTCTGGAACCCTTAAAAGTAATAGAAACAGTTCCACAGGAGATGAGAAAAGATTATGATTATTTAAAGCAACGCATTCTCCAACATTTCTCATTAGATACAGCAGGTTACCAACAACAGTTCGCAAAATTAATCCCACAACCTAACCAAACCTTCATAGACTACGTGTCTACAGTTCAGGATGTTTGCACAAAGTGGATTAACTCAGCTAAAACTAACAACAACCATGACAAACTAAAAGAACTCATTATTATTGACAAAATAGTTAGTACAATCCCAACACCTTTTGCTAAGTTTTTGAAACAAATGGACTGTAAAAGTATCCAAGAAGTAGAGACAAAGGGGAACGCATTTTTCACAGCGAACCGAGATATTTTCCAATTAAACCTAAGTCAGAACGAAACAGCAGCAGTTGTAAACACTAGATACTCGAAACCAACTGAAAACAAGTTTAAACCACGCTCGAATGTCAGGAAGCCAGTTAAGTGTCAATATTGTCATTTGACACACGAAGAGTACGCGATGTGCGATAAATCACCCAATTATCCACATCATCTCCAAATGATCGTGGAGAAGCAAAAAAACAAGAGAAATGCGTACCAGAGAGCAGTAAAATGCTATTTTTGCAGCAGCTTTGGGCACTATTCTCGTTTTTGTGAAGGGCGAAAGATACTGAAACAGGCCAATGCTGCACTAGTTGAAACTTCCTCAGACGAAGATATTGAACAATTGAATGAGTGTGACAATCAGAACGAAAGTTTAAGTGAACTAGGGAATGCAGTGCAAATAATTGACACCATTACAGACAACAAATGTAACACCTGTAGGAAATTCCAACTTGACACAACATTGTTATGTGGCCACACCATCCCTATTTCTAATGAGATGGCCAATGCTGCCTTATCTTCTACAGGCAAGCTAAATTTCTCAACAGGGTTTGTAAATAACAAAAAGTGCACATTAATTCGCGATTCCGGGGCAACGCTCTGTGGGATTAAGAAAACATTAATCAACGAAAAAGACTACACACACAAGTACGTCACTTGTCGCACATTCTCAGGCACCATCGAAAAATACCCCCTTGCTCTTGTCGAAATTCGAACACCATTCATATCAGGACTAGTATTGTGCGCAGCACTAGAAAATCCTGTCGCTGAAATTATACTTGGGAACCTGCCCAACATACGATCGTGCTCTGAAAAGGAAATCAGAGATTGGGAGCAGAAAAACGGTATCCAGAACCCAAACAGCGATTCTAAAGAGAAACACCACTCGTGCTTGTCTCAAACTGCCAAAAGCACAAGGGAGACAACCAATGAAGTAATTCAGAAAGAATTCACCGAGGTGCATAATGCAGGGGCGGTTGAATCTGTCAGCCTTCTTCTTCTTTGCGTTCATCCGGAGTGATTTTTTCAGATGTGATTGTGGTGTGTCTGGTTAGGCACCCTCGGGTCGAAACCCTCAGGCCAACACATCCGACTTTTAGCGTGCATTTTTGACCAGGTTAGCAATCCTGGGAGACTCTCACTTTTGTGGTACCGTCCACATCTCAGCTGGTCAAGTTGGAACAGTCGAAGACTACACGGTCATCCCTCAAGTGAAGGCAGGGACAGTCCATAGCATTTTCCGCCATCCTGGGTGGCTTCCATAATTGCAGAGCCGGCACATAACGCTCTGGTGCTGGGTTTACCGAGGGAATCGTCACGTCCTGCTCATGGCTGTTTTAATTCCTCACTTCAATATATTGGGCATTTCGCTCGCCCTGGGCCGTTCCTGCACAAACCAGTCAGCTCTGCGGTTGGTTTCCACTAAGCGAGTTTTCGGACATGTGCTTGTCCCTGTACCCATCAGAGCTGTTCCAGGCACGGCGGACATTCGGAAAACTACCTAGTCAGAGCTGTTCCGAACAAGAGCGGCATTCGGAAACTAGGTAGTCAGAGCTGTTCCTAGCACGAGAGACATTCGGACGAGACATTTCACTCGGACGTAATTGCGTAGTGTCAATTTTTAGTTTGCCACCCGTAGGACGACACTTCCGACTTCCGGCGGGCATTTTTTAATGAGGTTAACCTTCCTCTGATTTCGAGGCACGTTAGACTGTTGTGATGTCGCCCACATCTCAGCTGGTCAAGATAGAACGACCAACGACATCGCGGTCGGCCCTCAAGGGAAGGCAGGGGCAGACAATGGGCAGTCCCTCGCTATCCAAGGAGGCTTCCATAATTGCAGAGCCGGCACATATTGCTCCGAGACTGGGCTCACCCGAGGAGTTGCCACGTCCTGCTCATGGCTGCTTTAGTTCCTCACTTCCATGTATTGGGCATCTCGCTTGCCACTGGTCGCTCAAGTGAGCTCCAGGGGCGGTCAGACTGCGGGCGACATCCACTCGGTAAGCTTTTGCTTTTGACTTTGGACCACGCAATAGGTTCGCTCGCCGTGCGTTCCATTTCGCGTTATTGAGACGTTTCTCCACTTTTATCTACACTCTCTATGAGTTAGATACAGACAGTTTTCGTAACCATTTCCTTCGACTGGGGCATTTTACTGACTTTTTGTACTCGCTCACGAGGTAGGCTACATGTGCTGCCGACTCAGCACCTTACCTTCGTGCAGCAGTTAGTGAGAAACGGCCAGGCCATCTCATCCGGAAATCCAACATATCCCTCAGCTGAGAGCCTTCAAACAAGTGTCAGAACTGAGCATGTAGCTTGCTCAGTATCTCGATTCCAATTTTTCGGTAGGTGGATATCGGCCCGACTCTCAGATCCGAGGGTCTGTGGCTTAGAGGCGTTCAGCCTAAACCCTCGACAGAGAGCCTTAGAGTATTGTCCGAAACAAGAACTGCCTTCATGCGCCTGATTTAAACTTTTGACTGCTATCCTCAGTCTCCTGCAGAGCAGTAGGTTGTGTCTCTCTTAGTCTGGTCCCTATCCCATACGCTGTCCGATATGTAGTTTTTACACATCGGCAAGCACATGGGGTCAACGGGACACTCAAGCTCCCCCACCACGGCAAGGTGGAGACACATCGGGGGAGGAATCTGTCAGTGATACGACCAACTTAAAACCTCGAACTGAGGATACCAGCGATCCACAAATTACCAAGCCTGTAGATGTGCAACAACACACACAACACACGAATGCAATAACACGACAGACAACTCACAAAACCCACACCGACCAACTGCAGGAGTCACTAGAAATTGTATCACCAAACACTACCAGCACTAATTTTGGAGAAGAACAGAAAGCAGATCCTACACTTTCACAGTATTTTAGGTTAGTAGGACTTAAACCAAAATTGACTAAAAATGCGTCGTGGACATTTAGGTTAAAGAACACTGTGCTGACTAGATTATACACCAGAGAGCAGATCACGATACAGCAAGTAGTTCTACCTCAAGCACATCGTGAGAAGGTACTAAAGATAGCCCATGACTCACCCTTCGGAGGTCATATGGGTTACGAAAAGACTAGAGCTAGGGTCCTGACCCAATTTTATTGGCCAAATTTTGCCAAGACATAAAAACCTATTGTAGATCATGTGATATATGTCAGAAACTGGTTAAAAAGGGAAAAAACCCTACGGCAGAAATTTAATCAACCACAACTGCCTCGAGGCCATTTCAAATCGTGGCAGTTGATCTAGTAGGTCCGTTAAACCACATCTCAAGCAAAGGGAATAGATATATTTTTACTCTTATTGATCTATGTACGAGATGGCCAGAAATGATTCCATTAAAATCTATCTCCTCTAAGGATGTGACGGACGTATTGTTAAATATATTCTCCCGTTTTGGCTTCCCGGAGAAAATAATTTCAGATAGAGGAACCCAATTCATATCGAATGCCACTCAATCGGTAACTAAGTTACTAGGCATAAAGCATTGTTTCACCAGTCCCTATCGACCGGCCGCAAATGGTATCTGCGAGAAACTAAATGGGGACCTGAAACATATGCTATCCAATGTGACAGCTGAAAATCCAGCCGATTGGGATATACTTCTCCCAACGGTGCTGTTCGCATATAGAGAAGTCCCACAATCAAGCACAGGGTTCTCTCCTTTCGAATTGATATATGGAGCGAACCCAAGAGGACCTCTCACTATTTACAAAGATATTATATCACAACCTGTAAATATCCAACTACCAATTTCCACCTATGATTTAGTCACTGACACCAGAGACAAAATCATACGGTCTTGTATACTGGCCAAAACATCATTACAGGAGAAAGGTTATAGGTACAGGCAGTGCGCCAACAAAGGTGCAAAAACAATTGTATTAAAACCAGATCAGGATATTTTATTATTGCTACCTGACAAGAGAGATTTACTATCAACCTCTTGGCAGGGACCATTTAAAATTGTTAGAAGAATTTCGGAAGTTGATTACGAAATCTCTTTGAATGGAAAGTTGAAAATATTCCATGTAAATATGTTAAGACCATACTATGCTAGAGAGGACAGTGACACAAGTAAGCAGACACAGCTAACTGATGACAGAAACGAAACGACAATTACCCAACTGAATGACACCTCGACAAACGAAGCATCGTTAACGACGCACTCTTACGACAACAAAGACGACGAAGACATATTTACATTACCGACAATATGGGGTAACGACAACGACGACCAATTTGACGACATATTGACAACGATTAATCTCGACGACGACGACGACGACAATGACATTGAGGACAATTTACAAACAGTCGCATCTGTAATAAATCAGACAGACGTAGACAATACTGAAATTCCAGTACCAATTATGAATGACGGCGGTAGTATAAAGGACATACAAATCTCTGACACTTTGACACAACAGCAGCGACAAGACATTTTGTCTCTCCTTAACGATTATAAATCTATCTTCTCTAACAAACCTGGACGCACTGACAAAATAACACATTCAATTGTGTTGACAGATCTGACACCGGTCAAATGTAGGCCATATTCTATTCCTCTGCATTATAGAGCAAATTTAGACAAAGAAATTTTGGATTTAGAGAAAAATAGAATAATTCAGAAATCTATGTCTCAATATTCTTCACCGATTGTCCTGGTGAAAAAGAAGGACCAAACGATTCGTTTGTGCATAGATTATAGAAGGTTAAATACGATAACCACAACAGATGCGGAGCCAATGAACAGTTGTGAAGACCTCATTTTGAATATGTCTCAATCATCCTTATTTTCGAAGGTTGATTTAGCGAAAGGTTATTGGCAAGTACCACTACACCCTTCTTCTAGACATATAACAGCATTCGCTACACCTCTTGGTTTGTACGAATGGAGATATCTTCCATTTGGTCTCAAGAACGCTCCCGCCACATTTGTCAGGTTAACTAGGTTGTTATTGCACGGCATCAAGGACGTGCAGGCTTATATTGATGATATATGCATTCATTCTTCTAATATGACTTCTCACTTACTTACACTCAAACAAGTCTTCAACCAAATCTTTCTTTTTGGACTTACTATCAAACCTTCCAAGGTTGAAATAGGCTATAAACAAATAGACTTCCTTGGTCATAGAATTTCTGAAGGCAAACTGTTGACAGATGATAGAATTGTTTCGAAGATTCTCAATCTAGAAGTTCCTACTACAAAGAAACAAATTAGAAGTTTATTAGGTCTTATAAACTATTATGCTAAGTTTATACCAAACTGGGCAGAACTTACATCAGTTTTTTCTAATATGTTGACAAAAGATCATCCAGAAAAATTTTGTAAAAGTACCCGCTTAGAGGATGCAATATGCAGATTGAAATGCATTTTTTCTAATCCACCAGTATTACGATTACCAAACATAGATTTACCCTTTATTTTGACCACAGATTCGAGTGCTATCGCAATTGGAGGATGTTTAATGCAAGAAATGGAAGGAGTGAGACACCCAATTCTCTACGTAAGCCGTAAGCTGAAGAAGGCAGAGATCCATTATTCTACGGTGGAATTGGAGGCATTAAGTCTATTATTTTGTATGCTAAGATTATCTAAGTTCCTCTTAGGTGCCCATTTCGTTGTGCTCACCGATAATTCGCCATTGTTGGTGCTTAAGCAAGGTGTTCCGAAAAACCATAGTTTGCAAATATGGTGTCTTCTTCTCCAAGATTTCGACTTCGAAATCCGCCATATCAGAGGCACCGATAACATTATAGCTGATATTTTATCGCGGCAAACGAATGCGCCAGCAGAATAACATTTGGCACATTAACCATTCGCCATACCAGAAACTGTGATATTTTATTCTGTGGCATAGAACAGTGTAACTCTACACCTGCTAGAGAACTTTCATTTAAAAGTAATAACACCCCAGTGAATAGGTTACGTATAACACCCACGAACATGACACTTTGAGAACTATGCTCCTAATTACCAAAGCTCTAGGAACAATCCGATCGAGAGACATGATCTGTGAAATGATTTCAACCAGCGAACTGACATTGTCATGAAAGCATTAAGAACACTTTATACTCGACATTGAGAACATTCCATACTTGCTGTTGCTAAGAGACTTTGCAAACAGCCGAAACAGAACTACGTCGATTACAACACTCAAGAGACAGCCATACTAACTGTTACATTCATGGCACGACACGCTAACAACAGGAGGACAACGCGCACATCATCGTTGGATTTAGTTACTTAGTTAATTAATTAATTTAGTATTGAATATGTATTATATTTGTATTGAATTATGTATATAAAATAGGTCAACCTGTAATTTGTACATTTTCTACCATAATATTACAGGTATTTCCATTCATAGGCGAAATAATCTTCCTATGCAATTTTCTCTATGTAAATTATAAACCATTTTTGAGTCATCGTACAAAAAGTACGTATTATCTTAAAGGGAACATATCGCCTATTCCGTTTTGTCTAAGGGCAATAACACTTACCTCAACTTTACTTATATATTTTAACCAAATACTATTTTGAATGAAAGATGTGTGAATGACAGGGTGAATGAATTAAATGAGAGAGCGATATACTGAGCGGACAAATTGTACGCAAAACGTATTTATTTTAATTTGTCTGCGTCTTTCATGTAAATTGTATTACTTGTCTAAATTGTTGATGCATGTTTAGTATTTAGGATACTACATCTAAGCACCACTGCTTGGAATTCCTGATCATGCATTACACACATTGGGGTAATTCATGATTAAGGATATCCCAACTCGTGACGCTTGGAGATAAGCCACACATTCAGCACACACTTTACACAAAACTCAAAACTGAACACTATCAATTAAAATACAGTCACTTTATTAGAAGCAGCAACTTATTAGTCAACACACTAACAAGCCAACAGGGACACATGTAGTCAGATGGGATAAAATAACAGCGTAACTACATATTCAGCATTATACAACATACGAGAGTAAAAGTGTATTGAAATGCACACACAGAACAAGATTTGAAGGTGTACTTAATTAGCCAAGACTTTTGTCTTGTTAATCCTCTCTAATACAGAGGTTAATTATCTTGGTATCAGTAGGATTCTTTGAGAAGGACGGGTTGTAGAAACAACTAGGAAACGTCACGTAACTTCGGTCAGATAAGCATTGTTAAGGACACAGGAGAGAGAGACCTCTTCAGCAAATCAGAGAAGTGGTGTATGGGAGAATACATGAGTGTTGATGCCAATATGTAGGTTACCAAGTTACTGCCCACCAAACTACAAACACCGACTTTATGTGATTCTGTGACAGAATTAGTACAGAACTAATTACCTTATGACAACCCATCAAATCAGGGGGGAGAGGGGGACTCCTGCCACAGCCTCACATTATACGATAAACCAACATAAGTTAATAGACGCTAGCGAAGGGCTACAACTCCCGCCCAAGGGGAAGAAGTAAGACCCTCGAAGGCCAGAGTAATCCAGAGCCTTCTCGAAGGACTGGTCAGTGAGTCCACTGTCCCGTGGACACTCATGTGGCCCGCCTATTGCGGGGTCCACGAGGAACTCGGACAGAGTTACCACCCATGTCGGATTGCGACACGTGTGAACCGACAGAGACAGACGGGACATCGGAGAGGCAACAGGGCCTGCCTTAGAGGGACTTAATAGTTTAGACCCATGTGTATTGAGGGTCATAGACATATGCTAGATAGTTTGCTTAGAATGTTTGTTATAATCATGTGTGATGTTAAACCTCTGTGATATGCAACGCATCAGTGCGGGCTTGTTAAACCCACTGCGCCAACGCACTGTATACCTAAAGTAAATAAATGTTGCGATATTATACTTAACGGAGTCAGTGTTGCCTGTTTGAGCCCGAGTTCAGATCCCCTAGAGATCCAACACGTTGACACTATCATATCCACGTCACACCGTTTACACAGACTCTTGATACTCTATCATTCGACCACCTCCAGTCACACAGCCCGACCACTAATAATCATCATCTTTTCTTCATTACGGTTTTCCTTTTAGAGAACTGTGACCCTTGTATGATGATGACACTAATAGTCTCTACAGACCATATAACCACCTTCTTAACAACGAAAAGCCGGCTTACATCCACTTCGCCATCGTGTGGACGAGTACTGTAACCCTAACACAACCACTCAAACACAAATATGCGCGCATGATCACCGTACAACGCCACCTCGTGGAAGAGCATCGTATTTCTAACCATTACACATCACCAATAGTCCCACACCTCAAGCCCGATAGACAGCTCAACCACCATGCCTCCACCCCACTACCCGGCCTCTTAAAAATGAAGCACCATTTTAAAAAATCTTTCCCAACTTCCCGGCTTAGCCACGACGCCACCCCGTGGAAGAGCATCGTACTGTTAACCATTACACATCACCAATAGCCCCACATCTCAAGCCCGATAGACAGCTCGGCCACCATGACTCCACCCCAACCGATTTTCGATTGGATTCGAACACCAACCGCCCGCGCACCGTGTACCCGATCACGCACACGCGCACGCCCGCGCACCGGCTTTTAAAGGGATGCAATAGTGACAGAAAAAACGATTCATGAGTTATACCCATTTGACTCCCCATTTAGAATGAGGAGACGATTTCAGGGGGCGTGCGATGATTTCACATAGAGCTATGTAACAAAATACTACCCACAATCCTCATCCCGACTCCCCATTTTCAGGTGGCAAAACCTCGCACTATACTACTGACGGAGCGCTTATGGAAATGCCCCGAATGCTGTGATGTCGATTCCTAAATCAATCAATCAATCAATCATATCCCTTCCCTACCGATCCCGCAAGGCCCCCTCAAGACGCTCGCAATCAGCGAGTAGTTGAACCGGAATACATGAGGTCCTGATATTGAAAACACAAGTGTGTTTGCTTGGTGGATCGCTCCTCCCTCGAAACCTTCACTCGTGTTGACTTTGACACGTTTTACAAATTGGTTTTCCATCTTATAATTATAATCCGTGATAGAGGAAATCTTTAATACAGATTTACACGTGGTGAAAACAATCGAAAACACTTCCACAAAATTGAAATCACTCATATGTATGAATAATCAGTGACAGAGGAAATTTTAATCCAGGCCTACAGGTGGTGAAAACAATCGAAATCATTCCCACAAAATTATTAAATAATCCGGGAATTAAGAAATTTGCATGTAACAGTTTAGTGATGAAACGAAAAAGAGGCACGAAGAATTGGCTTTTGCGCAGATTTATACGTTGTGAAGAGAAACCAGAGTTACTGGGTGAATGCCTTAGGATGAAACATTGATACATTGTGAAGTATGCATCCTATTTAAAAAGTAAATACACAATGACAAAGTTGATTATAAAATGTAAGTATAGAAATATTAACAACATTTCCTTTAGGAAATCTAAAAGTATTATAATTGTTTTTAGAAAATGTACTTTCGCAAGAATTATGTCTGTTCTAAGGTAAAGAACAGAGAAGAATAAAGTAAGTTTTTATTGTTACGACTAGTATATTTTTTATTCTTTTAAAATTCAAGTAATCTCCCTTGTGGGAATATTAGATTTGTATGTCCCCTACTCATTGGTTATCTAAGATCTATCTTTTAGATATCTTGTTTGCTTGCTTGTGTTCGTTGGCTTGAGCTCCAACGCAAAGTCCTGTATGTCGGATGAAGGCATCCTGTTGTCCAACATCAGTGTGATGTCATACAGGACCTGAGGTTTGCGTGAGTATCCGTTGTCCCATGTCTGGCTTACTGGTGTGCAGACTGGTGGTTCCTCGCCATACAGGCAGACACTCTCCGACTTCGGAGGAAGATATCTTGTAATTCCGCAAAATACTTGAACATAATTATTAAATGTAGTGATCAATCAAGGCATTACTATCATGTTATTATGATCTTTTAAATATGCTCTAAGCAACTAGGGAAATGCATGCGCAGTTGCTTGCTTGCTTGCTTGTGTTCGTTGGCTTGAGCTCCAACGCGAAGTCCTGTATGTCGGATGAAGACATCCTGTTGTCCAACTTCAGTGTGATGTCATACAGGACTTAAGGTTTGCGTGAGTATCCGTTGTCCCATGTCTGGCTTATTGGTGTGCAGACTGGTGGTTCCTCGCCGTACAGGCAGACACTCTCCGACTTCGGAGGAATCAGCGATCCTACTGACCTTAGCCAGGACCCCGAAGGGACCTGTTGCCCAGGACGCTCGACGAGGACTCATCAATAGGTCTTGGCCAGTATATAACCCGGCCCTGGTGCCTTGGAAACACCTCTGCGTCCCGCATGCGCAGTTGAATTGTATGATTTATTATTATACGTTGGAAGATATAACAATTGATGGGAAAGATTTAAGAATAATTTTGTAAAGAATATTTACTGGAACCAAGTAGCAACAATTAAAATGGGAAATAAAGAGGGAAGTTACGAACAGATAGAGCTAGGAGTATGACAGGGATGTGCCTTGTCACCGGCTCTTTTCTCCCTATACAGCGAAGTAATAATGAGAGAGATCAGAGAGACGCCAGGAATACTAATCAGAGGTTATAATATAAGTAATATACGCTATGCAGATGATACAGTATTAATGGCTGATTATTCAACAGACCTGCAACAATTGTTAGATATTGTGATAACAGAGAGTGCAAAGAAAGGACTCTCCTTGAATATCAAGAAAACAGTAACAATGGTGACCTCATCTCATCATGTTCCTCTTGTGCCTTGCGGTGAAGTATAAACATCGTGAGAGTGCCCGATTATGGAATTCATATATCAATATTCCCATGGACTCTGCTATTCCCTCCGTCCAACGTTTACGTGGTCGGCCTCTTCCTCTGTTTCTATCTGGTCTGTATAGCATTGCTTGCTGTGGTATGCTGTTGACAGGTAACCTACTTGCATGGCCAAACCATTTGACTTGCTGCTTTCTAATAAAATCTAGCTTTAACCTCCACTTTAGTTCTTATTTCTTCATTTCTGATCTTATCTCTTCTTGATACGTTAAGTATTCTTCTCAGGAATCTCATTTCTGTTGTTGTGATTTTTCTTTTCTCTGTTTCTGTTTCTGTCATTGTCCAGGTTTGGCATTGGTAGCATAGAGTTGGTAGGAAGATTGTGTTGTAAAGTGCTTTCTTAGTAGTTATGGATACATGTTAGTTCTTTAGTATTGGTGTCATTTGTCCAATGAGTTGATTTGCCTTATTGCACCTATTTTCTTCTAATCTGCCATTTGATGATATTATACTTCCTAAATACTTGAAGCCGGTCTCTCTGGCCGAGGGGTTACACCACTTTCTCCGTAATCCCGTTTATCACGCAGAGTCTCGTAGCGGGCGAGAACTGGGAGAGGTTCGTCCCCCGCTGGTGACTTGCGGGATAACTGAGCCGGCCGCTCAGAAAGCAATGGCAAACTACTGAGCGTAATCTTGCCAAGAAACGAACAGACAGCTGAAAGATGCTGCTGTTGACAGCGATGTCCTGTAAAAGGATATGCGAATTTAAAAAAAAAAAAAAAGATACTTGAAACTCTGTACTTGTTTCAAGGGATGTTCGTTTAGGTTAATTGTTGTTGTTTGTTCTTCTTTAGTTATAGTCATTACTTCTGTTTTGCTTTTGCTAATTTTCATGTTATGTTCCCTACACATTTCGTTTAGACTATTCATGTGGTCTTGTAATTCAGCTTCTGATTTTGCTATTGCTGCTTGGTCGACCGCAAACATAAGTTCTCTAAAGGATAGATATGCAGATGCTAGTAGTAGTATAGGGTCTCTAGGCACCGAAAATTTGTGGTGCCGCACCTCATTTACTAAGAATAAAGAAGAGGTGAGGGTGGTGCCGTGAGGTTATGTCGTTTTTTAGTAAGCGCAAAGGAGAACGTGCGAGACATAACTCAGGAGTAAATAATCGCATGTTTTTGTGATATTACCTGCCCTTTTTTGAGAATTTCATTTTTTCAAAAATTAAAATTTAATGATTACTGTTATTATGGACTGTAGTGGACGGGCTTAGTGGCATTCGTTGTTAAGGGATGGGTGAGTGACGGTGTAGCTAAGTAAGTGCTTCTGAACACTATCATCATACGGTTTGAGCTTTTCAAGTGAAAACCTTAACAAAGTCAACTGGCCAATAGTATTGATTTAGTGGGTATGGCTTAATGAAAGTCGGTGTTAAGGAGTGGGTAGCGGTTATTAGTGATCTGTAGAGGGTCGTAGTGGGTTAAACAATATCATCATACGGGTTACCAATTAAATCCTTAAAAAGTAAAGATGGCGGTTGGTGCTGATTGCAGTGGGTATGGCTTAGTGATATTCGTTGTTAAGGGGTGGGGTGAGTGGCTGAGTAGCTAGATAAACGCTTCCGAACACTATCATCGGGTTCGAATCCCAGTGGGGAGGTGAGGAGGTAGAAGAAATATTGATAATGTTTTTGTTACTTAGTTGTGATGGAGAGCTCTGGTATTATTAACCCGTCTATGTTTAGAAAAGGGGCGGTGGTGTGCTGGTTGAGGAGTATGTTTAGGTGGTATCCCAGACGCCGAGATAGTGACAGGTTCGAATCTCGGTGCTTTGTCGTTGGTAAGATTTCCAGTCATCAACGTGTGGGTGTCTAGTTAATAATACGTGTTAGGGTTAGGGCCGCTTTGTCCGGCCGTGTCGCCGCGGCCACAATTCCCACCGCTGATGAAAATTACAGGCATCAGATTTCACCCTTTTACGTATTCGCCACAAAAAAAACCTAACTTAACATTCAGAATATGATATACCCATAACCACAACTGGTGTTTCAAAAAATCAATACTCATCTTCATAACGGCTAATCCAGGGGATTATCATCATCGTAATGACCAAGTCAGGTTATTGATATTATTGATATCTTTATGGCTGCAAATAGTTCGCGATGTTAAATAAAATCCATTGAAATGTCGATAGGGGATTAAGAGCTTACCACCTATTGTCGGGACATCCACAACAAATCAATAGCACTGCTCTCCATTTTTCTCATATTTGCTGGTTGGGGATTATGGGTTAGGTGTATGTGTCCTTATTCAGTTAAAACATGTGACATGAGTAGGAGATAGCACAAACAGTATTAGCATGTGCCACTCTGCTCTTAAATAACAGTAGTTCGTTATTCTTGTAACATTGAAAACGCTTGGGGCTTGAAAAAGGATGGTGTACTATGTTATTGGGTGGTTTATATAGACTGACCAATATGTGATACATGTCACCCCTGTCAGCGTTTCGTAGCTGTGTTGTGAGTTGTCACCTATTACATCCGGGTGTGAAAATAATCAAACATATTTCATATCAGCTCAATAGCCATGCATCTATATAGCTGCACTGCGAACTTGGCTAGAGTCTACTTTAGGAAAGTATTGTATGTTTGAGTATGCGCATTTTCCACGGCTTACAGATGTGTGTAGTATTATTGGAGAGAGGCTGTTATGTATACATTATCAGAGTATGTTTCCTTACAGGACTGGTATAGTGTATATGTGTCTGTTACGCAGTATGTTTTGTTCTGTTGCCTTGTAGTATTTGGAGGGAGTTTCATGTGGTTGTCTAGTTAATTTTCCCCCACTTAGAATCCACATTTGCAGTGTCATTAGATGGTTTTTAACTTGTCTATCCATTGTCCTTGCTTCACATTCATACAATAGTATAGGTTCTATGTAGTGCTTAAACACTCTTTTTCTCCTTGTAATTGACATCTTTATATTAGTCTTTATGTTTTCCACCTTACCAAAGACTATATTCAACATATCGAATCGTGGTATATCCTCTTAAAGACAACTCCTTCTTGTAGTCTCTTGGCTACATTTTTCCCGTGTCAAGCTTCATGTCTCTACTCGTCTGTATTAGTGTGTTAGAAGTAAACCAACATCACACAAGACAGCCATATATTACCACAATGTATAAAAAAAAGAAGCAGTAGACATAGACACAGTATATAAATATAGTACTAAATAGGCGGTAGTTTAAAGAATTCAAGTACATTATTATAATGTAAATTACACAAATTAAATACAGTGATATGTATAAAATATCACACATCCGTATTACATTAGCAAATAAGTACAAAGCACAAGGGTATGAATACGTTGGTGTATTAGTTACATACAAATGGACCGTACAAGATACCGGCACGTCCGCTAAGAGACCTAACTCTTGTGAAGGTATGTCTGTAACAAACAGAAATGTGTGTGGTAATAACTGCGATGTCTGTCTTTCACCATGTACCTGACATGTTTGCGTACCACTACAAATCTTCGTTCACTTGTGGTCTACAACCAATCAGGATAATTGTCTTAGAATTGGCCCATATTTTATGTTAGACATGCATTGATTGGCTGGCATCTTTACGGTGGGCGGGGCTTACTGTATGTAATATATATCCAACTCACCACCTCTCACTCACTTTGTGATGTACGCAAGAACGACGAAAAATTGGGTCTTCAGTTTTGTGGTTATTTAGTGACTATTTGCCTTCAAGTTTAGAAAGTTTGCCAGTCACCGTTTTGTCTCAGTATCCACTGACTACCAGCCATATACGGACATACAGCTTTAGCGGCTCTTTCTTCCAGTTCTTAGACATTCACACCTGCCTTGTAAGAATTATCAATCAGATTCTTACCCAGACGCATTCGAAGTGTAAGAAACCTCATTAGTCTGCCATAGTTTACAACGTCATCTGCAAAGGGATCATCGGCGCTTGAAACAAAGACGGGGAAAAGTGTTCGGGATTGATACGGTTAACTAGACTAGTGAACAATACATCTTGTTGTTTGAGTATGTTACTTACCTATCTAGCCAACATCGTGTTATCTACCTTTGGTGAAAGATAGAAACTAAATATATTCAAAATATTCATCGGCTCACTGTGAACGTGTGTCAAGTCGACTATTGCTTGTCTCAGTATCAAGTCGCTAGTGAAAATGCCTAAAAATACAAAGATGTCAACTAGGCAATCATCTGAGAACCACTTATGTGCAAACTGTGGGATAGGTTTCACTGAAAAGCGCAGTCTGCTTCGCCATACTCGTACCAGTCACAATACCAAGGAGCAAGTGTATTCGTGTCACACTTGTGGTCATACGTTTAACAAGAAAGACAATCTACAACGCCACATTACAAAGGAACACACTACACCACGTGTATCACACAGTGTAATACCAGCAGGCGCTTCAACACCCGCTTCAGCAACACTACGTAAGAGACATGTGGCTACTAATAGTGATTTGGCAGCCAGAGAGAAGAAGACTAAACAAGACGAAAACTCTCATCCAGTCAGTAACACACAACCCAAAGATGAAGTGGCTTCTTTATACATTCTTCCAGATGATATCAGACAAGTATAAACCGACAACTGGAGTAGTATCAAAACACATCACAAGATAAACAAATATATGTTCCTTTGTACATTTTATATTAGCCCACATACAATCCACCATAAAGACCTTGCATCTACCTTGAACAAGATCTTTACGATTCAAAAAGAGCATATTCAAAATCAACTTTATAGTCCTTAGGCACAGCAAAACGGACGCTCTTCGATTTTTTCACGCGTCTTCCAATAATGATTCTGCCTTAGAACCTCCACAACTAATCGAAAATAGGCAAAACTTTGACGATTTTATCAAAACAGTACACGAATACGACGTTCTTACCTACGCTACGCAACAACGTCCAAATACCAAATACACTACAGAGACGATTCCAGCTATATGTTTTTATCTCTATCTTATCCCACAATTCCGGCTTTTTAAAATAAATAACCACCCTTTTATGACCCACATTGGGCACCAATGTGCATGATCATACTAGGTATAACATCCCATATTTAACCATCCGTTTTGTATACTAGCATTACGCTTGTTCATTGTTTTGTAAAAATTTACTGGAAATACTGTTAAATAAACAGTTATATGTATTGTAAGTGCGTTCACTTGTTGGTTTTAGTGTTGACGGTACATATGAGTGTCATGTGGTGAGCGGGTGTTACCTGTTGATGGCCAAGTCAAGAAATATATCAACCAAACTTATAAATATATCGACCAAGTAGGGAAATTTGTTAGCCAAAGGTGAAAAATTTCGGCCAAGTAAAGAATTATCTCATCCAAACTTATAAAGAGGTCGACCGATATAAGAAAATATGTTAGCCAAATTAGGTAAAATATTGGCCAAGTAAAGACAGGTTTCAACTAATCTTATAAATATGTCGGCCAAACTTATAAAAAGTAGGAAAATCTGTTAGCCAAATAAGGAAAATGTAGGCCAAACTACGAAATTTTTCAACCAAATTTATAAATTGTAGGAATATTTGTTAGCCAATTAGGAAAAAAACGTTGACCAAATACAGAAATATCTCGACAAAACTTATAAAAAAAACTAGGAAAAAATATTAGCCAACGCAACTAAAAGGTTAACTTTGTTAACCAAAGGTGAAAAACATATTGACCAAGTAAAGACATATTTCAATCAAACTTATAAATATGTCGTCCAAAGTGATAAAAACTAGGAAAATCTGTCATCCAAACTAAGAAATATGTATGGGAAAGTAAGAACTATGTGAGCAAACTAAGAAAAATGTTTTACCCAAATTAGGAAACAATGTAACTTCTGTAGTTATGTCAAACGTGGCTTGAACGTTTATCTGAATGGCATTTCACAGTACAAAACCATCAACATCAGCACTTTCCGCTTTTACATTACTGAAAGCTTCAACTTACCATTCCAGTGTATCTGCTAAAGAAGCACTTATACAGACTAATCACTCATCTCTCTACACTCTTGTTTTTTTTTCTTTCGAACACAAAGTGTCTCTGTCTTTCATAGCTTCACAACCTTTCCACATCACACCACCAAGAACTCCAAACCTTCGTTGTACATGAGCTCTAATTAAACAGTTATAACAACATTTATGGCAATGCAATCTGTGGCTCCACCTCGGAAGTTTCGATATCATCTGAGTATTTGTCAGCAAAGATCCATTTCCCAGGGCAGACATCTTCAACTTTCTATACCACAATGTCTGCTACACTAACCTTTCATTGTTCGATCTCTCAACAATACAAAGGGTGTTCTCGAAGTGTAGCTAAAATAACATGTCTTACTTTGTCCACCTCTATCACAATTTGTCATTTCACAGCTGCAATAGCGGCCAGTCTGCAACCAACCAACAGAGTCTGTTATGAAGTCGACCTTTCATAAAACCACGTCTGCCTTACTAAGCCCTTGAATACCCTCTGGGTATATCATATTCTGAATGTTAAGTTAGGTTATATTTTGTGACGTATACGTACAAGGGTGAAATCTCATGCCTGTGTTTTTCATCAGCATTGGGACTTGTGGCCGCGGCGACATGGCCGGACAAAGCGGTCCTAACCCGTATTATCAACTGGACACCGACACGTTGATGACTGGAAAGCTTACCAACGACAAAGCACCGAGATTCGAACCTGTCACCTTCTCGGCGTCTGGGGTACCTCTTAAACATAATCCTCAACCAGCACACCACCGCCCCTTTTCTAAACATAGCCGGGTTAATAATACCAGAGCTCTCCATCACAACTAAGTAACAAAAACAATATCAATAGTTATTCTACCTCCCCACCTCACCACTGGAATTCGAACCCGATGATAGTGTTCGGAAGCGTTTATCTAGCTACCCAGCCACTCACCCCACCCCTTAACAACGAATATCACTAAGCCATACCCACTGCAATCAGCACCAACCGCCATCTTTACTTTTTAAGACTTTCATTTGTAACCCGTATGATGATATTGTTTAAACCACTACGATCCTCTAAAGATCACTAATAACAGCTACCCACTCCTTAACACCGACTTTCACTAAGCCATACCCACTAAAATCAATACTATTGGCCATCTTGACTTTGTTAAGATTTTCATTTGAAGAGCTGAAACCGTATGATGATAGTGTTCGGAAGCACTTACCTAGTTTCATCGCTACTCACCCATCCCTTAACAACGAATGCCACAAAGTCCGTCCACTACAACCCATAATAACAGTAATCATTAAATTTTAATTTTTGAAAAAATGAAATTCTCAAAAAGGGCAGGTAATATCACAAAACATGCGATTATTTACTCCTGAGTTATGTCCCGCACGTTCTTCTTTGCGCTTACTAAAAAAAACGACAGCACCTCCCGGCACCACAAGCACCTCCTTCTTTATTCTTAGTAAATGAGGTGCGGCACCACAGATTTTCGGTGCCCCGAGACCCTATACTACTACTGATGCCTCTTCTTCTGTGTTCTCGTCATGCGGTATTCTTGCTGTAACTGTTTGGCTGGTTTCTTTACATATGTTGTCTATATATGTTATGAACAAGAGAGGGGATAGGACACAACCTTGTCGTACTCCAGATCTTATGGTAAAGGGTTCTGAGTGTCCTCCAGTTGCTCTCACTATGGATTCACTGTTGTTGTATAAACTTCTACATAGGTTTGTTAGATGTGTACTCACTCCATATTGTTTACGGATTTCCAACAGCTTGTTTCTATCTACTCTATCGAATACCTTTTCTTGGTCGACAAAGGCTAAGTAGAGTGTTTCATTGATTTCGGTTGATTTTTCTATAAGTTGTCTAAGAGCAAAAATGGCATCTATGCATCCTTTGTTTTTTCCTAAATCCAAGTTTCGTTTCGCTTAACTGGGGTTCTAAAGTAGTTCGTAATCTTTTTTCAAGAATTTTGCAAAATATTTTCCCAGTATGACTCAACAGTGAAATGCCTCTTTATTGTGTGCAGTCTCTTTTGCTGCCTTTGTTTTTCCAAATTGGGATAATTATGCGTTTCCCCAGTCTCGTGGTGTCTAGTGTGCTATCCAAACACGGTTGAATAGTTTATGTCGCCAAGCTGTTCCTACTTCTCTTGCTTCTTTAATTAGTTCATTTGGTATTTCATCCTGTTCCTGTGATTTGTTCAATGGGGCTGATCTAATGGCTTCTATAATTTCTTCTTTTAGTATGTCTGGCTCTAGTTCTTTGGTGACATCTGTGTAGGTCTCTTGAATTCCTGTGACATCTGATGGGATGTTCAGAAGTTGTTCGAAATACTACTTCCATCTTATTAGGATTTGTTTTTGTTCACTTATTGGTTCTCAATATTCGCTGTTAATTATTTCAGTTAGGTTGAAGGGTTCTCCTCTGGTTCGCATTGCTCTTATCTTGTTGTATAAGTTTCTAGTTGCCTACTTGTAGTTTTTATTTAGGGTTTCTCCATACTCTTCCCAGTCTTTTTGTTTTTCCCTCTTTACTATTCTACTCACATGTCTTCTCGCTATTCTATATTCTATGCAATCACATCCCTGTTTGCTCTTCAACCACTTTTTATATGGTGATATCAAAGAAAATGGTGACACCAGAATGTGACATAGAAATAGAAAGGAATTCTTAACCAAGTCGATAGTATGCTCTTTAACCACTTATTATATGGTTATATCAAAGAAAATGGTGACACGAGAATGTGACATAGAAATAGAAGGGAATTCTTAACCAAGTGGATAATTTTAAATATCTGGTGGAATTTATAACATCAGACGGAAGATGTACAAAAGAGATTAAGAATAGAATAGGGCAAGAAAAAGCCACATTTCAGAAAATGAAGAGTGTCTTATGCAATAAGTCACTATCACTGAATGTATGTCTATATATGTTATGAAAAAAGAGCGATGTGTGTGATTGATTTCCTGTACACTTGTTGCGGCCCTAGGAGGTCGGGGGAAAAAAAAATTTTCTCAACCCATTTTATTTTTCCAACGTTTATTTCATACAAAGCAGTGTATATTTACAAGGTGTAATATGTGTTTCGTTTGTTTGTGTATATCACAGAGCGTTGCCGTTTGTTAGTGTTAAGTGTCATATGTGTGAATAAAACCAATACATACATATGCAGATATGATAATATGACATTTATGGCATAGTGCATGTAAACACACATTCCTTGCATTTGTTTCATTTCCACCTTCACAAGCGGAATGCATGATAAACCTGCCCATCTCTTTCTCTTTCTCACTCTGTCTGTCTGTCTGTCTGTCTGTCTGTCTGTCTGTCTGTCTGTCTGTCTGTCTGTCTGTCTGTCTGTCTGACCCGGCCCGGCTTCGCCCAGTCCCAGGCGGGGATCTGTCTGTCTGTCTGTCTGTCTGTCTGTCTGTCACACACATCTTACACACACATTTCTTGCATATGCTTTTCTTCCACCTTTTTCTGTTCATGCACCCGTAGTCATAATCAAAAGAAGTCTAAACGCATTCCTAAAGGCATTCTATATGACACATCAATAACACTGTCCCCTCCAGAAAAGTACATTTGTTGGCGTTTGCAGCTGGCGCGAGACAGACAGACAGACAGACAGACAGACAGACAGACAGACAGACAGACAGACAGACAGACAGACAGACAGACAGACAGACAGACAGACAGACAGACAGACAGACAGACAGACAGACAGACAGACCGACCGACCGACCGACCGACCGACCGACCGACCGACCGACAGACAGACAGACAGATAGATAGATAGATAGATAGATAGATAGATAGATAGATAGATAGATAGATAGATAGATAGATAGATAGATAGATAGATAGATAGATAGATAGATAGATAGATTTAGGTAGGTAGACAGACAGACAGACAGACAGACAGACAGACAGACAGATAGATAGATAGATAGATAGATAGATAGATAGATAGATAGATAGATAGATAGATAGATAGATAGATAGATAGATAGATAGATAGATAGATAGATAGATAGATAGATAGATAGATAGAGACAGACCGATAGACAGACAGACAGACAGACAGACAGACAGACAGACAGACAGACAGACAGACAGACGAACAGATAGACAGACAGACAGACGGACGGACGGACGGACGTCCCCAGACAAGCTGGTTCCCCCGCCTGCCCCCTTTTTTTGTGCGGACCCTTAGTCTCACTGTGAGCTATTGCCCATAATGGTCCACCAGACCCACATCTAAGGTGAAGCTATGTGATGAGATTTTATTTGATCATCCGGGTCCCGACCAGACCCGGTGCACTACTGGGTGGGGGGGGGGGGGAGAGAGCAGCAAATGCGTCTGATCCTACCCAAAGGACCGAGAAGGATCATCCCGGCCTCTGACCAGCAAATACACTTTGATCTGAGTTCGAGAAGTTTTTTGTTTTTTTTTAAATTTTTTTTTAGTTTATAACATTTATTATATAGGCAAATGAATACTTTACTCATCCTCAGCGTTGAGGTTGGTTTGGTCACCTTGATGGCCAACTGCTGGGCACGCTCGACAATGTCTTTCCTCTTCCTGCTGGAGACATTGTGTGCAATCTCAGCTGAGAATGTGTGGTTCTGCATCAATAGCACTTCCAGTTCCTTGACATTGTGAACGAGGAATTTCTTGAAGCCATCGGGGCAAACGTGCTTGTACTTCTTCCAGGTACCGTAACCAATGTTGGGCATCTTGTACTGCCCCTTGAATCGCCTCCTGACTGTTGTCAATACCCTTGGGCTTGCGCCAGTTTGGCTTGACTTTGCCATGTCTGTCGGACTGGTGGAGAATAAACTTCTTTGTCCTTTTCTTCACGATGTTTGCCTTGAATTTTTAAAAAAAAACCTGGGTGCCTGGGTTTGTGTGTGGGTGGGTGGGGGATGTGTGTGGAGGGAGATGTGGTGGGTGGGAGATGTGTGTGGGAGGGGAGATGGTGTATGTGGGGGTGTATGTGGAATGTGTGGGTTGGGGGATGGGTGAATGGATGGGGGAATGTGTGTGCCTGTGGGTATGTGAGTGGTGGATGCGTGTGCCTGTGGGTATGTGAGTGGTGGATGTGTGTGGGGAGGACACGCGGATGGATAGGGGATGGGTGGGTGGGTGCGTGGGGGATTTGTCTCATAACATGGTAACATGCATTGTTTATGTTTACAACATTCATTTGACAATGTTTTTTTCCCTATGTGAATGCACTATGCACTGATGAACGAAAGATGAGTGATTGGAAGGGCCGAATGTAAGACGGGCCTGCGTGCCCAATTTGTTAACCTTTGAAAATAAAGTTCTTTCGTTCGTTCATTTGTTCGTGATCATAAATTAAAATTTAAATGAATCTGACCATAATAATAATAATAGTAAGACAGTAAGGTAACAATGGCATTAGGGAAGCATGATAATAATAGTACATTTGCGTTTGTATTGTTAGTGTTGTTACATGCGTCCTGTGTGTTCAGTATTTGTGTGCGTGTATTTATAGAGCGTTGCATGTGGGCTTGTAGGTGACATATGTGTAATATTGCCACCATTTATTCATTTGACATATTTAAATGTGAACGGGGGGTAACAAAGAGAAACAGGAAAATTCATATAGTTTGTTTCTTTTGCCACACTCTCACTTATTAGTTCCACTCTACCAAATGAAGATCGTAAACTGATTAGAGTCATTAGACGTAGACAGTCAAAAATTTTTGGGCATGTTATGAGAAGTGACTTGGAGAACTTGGTGACAACTGGCAAGATCGAAGGGAAGACACCAAGGGGAAGACCGAGAGGTAAATACCTGGATGGATTGGCCACATGGCATGGGCGAGACAGGAACACAGAGCTGATCCACGATTCTGATCGAGTGAGATGGCAGAACATGACCGCCCACAATTACCGGCAAGGCACATGACGGATGGGTGGACCAATGCCCTCATAACTACTCTGGTAATTGCTTGCTTGCTTGCTTGTGTTCGTTGGCTTGAGCTCCAACGCGAAGTCCTGTATGTCGGATGAAGGCATCCTGTTGTCCAACATCAGTGTGATGTCATACAGGACCTGAGTTTTGCGTGAGTATCCGTTGTCCCATGTCTGGCTTATTAGTGTGCAGACTGGTGGTTCCTCGCCGTACAGGCAGACACTCTCCGACTTCGGAGGAATCGGCGATCCTACTTACTTTAGCCAGGACCCTGAAGGGACCTGTTGCCCAGGACGCTCGACGAGGACGCGTCAATAGGTCTTGGCCAGTATATAACCCGGCCCTGGTGCCTTGGAAACACCTCTGCGTCCCACTCTGGTAATGATGGTAAAGGCAGGATAGTCATAGGAACTCCGACGCGGAGCAAACATGGCAGGGGGCTTCAGATCTTCAGAAGCAAACCCCTTCCCCAAGCATTTCGGACCCTTTAATTTCTTAATACTTTCTGGGGCGGTCCCTTCCGGGTCATGACTCCGGGCGTCTGTCCCCTGCCGTGGAGACATTCTTTCGGTCATGTTTGTTATCTCTGATTTAAGCTTGTCCCTTCGCAGTTACCTTGTCCACTCTCCGGCCCTCCCTCCCTCGGTGGGGAGAGACCGTGCAGTCTGTGCCTTCCCCTTTGCACGTGTGGTCGTGGGATGCTTGCTTCATCCTCGCGTGCCTTCCTCACGCCCCGTTCACGGCGTCACACAATTTTAGGAAGCCAGATTCTTCCTTTCTACTCGGACCCACCTCTTGGTCTGTCTGCAACTGACTAGACCCCGTAGTATGCACGTCTCGTGACAATGTGAGGTGTGGGTTATGATGGCAACTTTGTTAATTGCACTCGGGCTGGGTGCGACTTACAGTCGATTACCGCTATATTGTGGAGGTTGGACGTCGGCCGACATTTGCGTGATAGACTGCACTGGGAGTCGCCACTACGTTCGAAGGAAGGGCCGAAGATCTGACACGAGACGTTTGTAAAGTTCGTGGTTTTTATTGTGAAATTGTTGGTATTGCAGTCACCGCTTCTAACCATACTAGCGCCGAGACTCCTTCCAATTTAGATTGCGGCAGTTCCACAGCCAGCACGAGGCCTTTTCGGCTGCCTCAGACAGTTGTTTTTGGGCCCGGGCTCTTGCTCTTCTTTTAATAGTTTAGCAACTTCTTTTAGTGACTTGTACTGGGAACAAGTTGACGAAAATTGTCAAATGGTATTATGTATCTTGCCGGCTTCCTGGCCTAGAGGTTAGCGACTTTTCTCCGTAATCTCGTATACTCTCGTAAGTAACGTGACGACGGTGAGAATCAGCAGTGGTTCGAATCGCGTCGGTAGCTTACGGAGTATGTGAGCCGGCCGCTCAGAAAGCAATGGCAAACTACTGAGCGTAATCTTGCCAAGAAATCAACAATTAGCTGAAAAATACTGATGTTGACAGCGATGTCCTGTAAAGGATATGCAAACATTTCTTTCTTTCATTATGTATATTCAACACTACTGTATGACGTGGAAGCCTGGACAAATTAACAAGCAATTTTTTTTGTAAAGTTGCATATCCCTTACAGGACGTTGTAATCAACACCAGCATTTTTCAGCTGTTGTTAATGTTCTTGTCAAAATTATGCTCAGTAGTTTGCCATTGCTTTCTGAGCGACCGGCTCACATATCCCGTAAGTAACCAACGCGACGCGATCCACTCCCGAATCTCGCGCAGCTGTGTTCCTCGCGTGGATATACGGGATTGCAAAGAAAGTCGTTAACACCTTTACCAGGGAGACCGGCGAACAAGCAATTAGAAAATCGAACAGAGGCCCCGGAGAGGTGGGTATACGGAAGAATATGTCGTATTTCATGGAAACAAAAACAATCAAATACAGAGATTCTAGAACAACATATAATGAAAATAGAGTTGATGAAAGAAATAAAGAAGGCAAGAGAAATATTTCAACCAATTTAAAATTCATAACACTATTATAAAAACCATGCTAGATGGTAAGGATGAAGGCAGGCGAGCAAGAGGTAGAAAACGTTACAAGTGGGCGGATAATATCAGGAGATGGACGAACAGCAGTCTGACAGAATATACAGTCAGTGCGAGAGCCAGACAGTGTTGGAGATCCACTGCAGCTAACATTCACTCTGGAGACGGCACTTAATTGATTGATTATTTTAGCAACCTGGTGACACTGTCTATTCCATATTCATCTAAGGGAGGGTTGGGCAAACTACAGCCTGCGGGCCGCATGCGGCCCGGCAACTGATTTTATGCGGCCCGCGAGGGCATTTAGAAATAAAAATTTTACTTCGTTTTAAAGTTATTTTGTTGAATATTACATAATTTCATGTACCGTTATGATTGTTTTAACACTTTTAATAACATTTCTTTCTAATTATCTATTTTTGTAAACAATCCTTGACCTTCGTAATGTAATGCTTCTTCTTCTTCTTTCGTTCACCTTAAATATGTCTATAACTGCAATGTTTTCTCCTCTATGAATTTAACTGTCTTTTTTAGTTCACTCAGCAGTCCATATAGTTTATCTTTCACTGTCGTCTCTCTAGACCAGAAGGTTTGCCTAAGCATGTTGTAATTTGGGTAGTCATTGAGTATGTGGTCTGCTGTCTGCGACGCCAATCTACGTGTGCACATGGCTGATTCACCAATCTTGAATCTTGTATACATGTGGTTGCGTAATCTATTGTGTCCTATTCTGAGGCGCAGAATAATGACTTGTTCTGTTCTGTCCATAACGTGGTAGTTGTCTTGAGCAGATTTTGGTGGCCTTCTGACTGATTTGATCATTCTTTTCTTTTGGTGGTATGTAACGGGCACATGAGGCTGTTCTTCTTGCTCCTTCCTTAGCCAATCGGTCAGTTCTGTCATTTCCGAGTACTCCACAGTGGGATGATATCCACTGCATGGTAACCTTATGCTGACTGCTAAGTTCAGAAAGTAGTGTCCTTAGTACAGGCAATTTCCCAGACATCATTTCGTTTTCGTTGAGGTGAGTTTCTTGCAAGCAACATGCACTTACCTTTTCTTGGTCCTAAATGTTTTCTAGTTCTATATTTTTTGTTGTTGCTGACTCCCTCCACATTCCAGTGCATTAGTTTTAGTCTTTGTTTGGTATGGCCAGACGCTCTTTTCTCAGGTCCCCTGGCTCCACAGGACATCTGAGAAGGACCTCCAGTAGCTGTGGTTGGACCCTTTCGAGGCATAGAACCCGGCACTGCACCTTCCTGGGGGTCCAAAGCAGAGCGAGCACCATAACATTTAGCAGTAGTCGACACATTTCATTACGCGTGATTGCGTGGCGTCCTGATTTCTGTGGTGCACCTCCTGGCTGGTTGCCTCCGTCTTCAGCACCTGACCTTTGCTAGATCAGACTGTGGTCTTACTCGAGTTTAGGCGTGTAGGTACGCACACACATGTCTGCGCCTGCATGTACGTGCATACACATCTAGAGCATTCTGGTTATTTCTCGGCGCCAGTGACTCGCTGCTGCCCCTTCTCCTGTTAGTTAAAACAGTTCCACCACGAGAAGGCCAGGAGTTGGACTTTTGCTGCATAGGTGATGAATGCACAAGCCATGGCATTTATGCAAGGTTGGGCGCTCATCCCAACCCCGGCCCTGGCTACATACAGCAACATTTGGAACCATGTAATGCTAAAATGCGAATTTATCAATTTTCATATAGAGAAATATTTATCGACATGTAACAATTTAATAAGGATGATTTTATGAAAAAACAGATATTTCTCCGGTGAATAAAATGATTTTTTTTGCAAGAAAATATTAAATTTAAAAGTTTTTTGTTGTTATAAATTATAACCACATTTTTTTTTTTTTAAGCATATCCTTTTTATAGGACTTAGCTGTCAACACCAGCATCTTTCAGCTGTATGTTGATCTCTTGGCAAGATTACGTCAGTAGTTTGCCTATTGCTTTCTGAGCGGCCGGCTCACATACCCCGTAAGTTACCGATGCGACTTCGAACCACTGCTGATTTGAACCGTCATCACGTTACCTGACGAGAGTATACGAGATTACGGAGAACAGTCATAACCTCTAAGCAACGAAGCCGGCATAACCACATTTACAATGTTCAAATTAATTTATTTGTTGTAGTAGTCTTGATATATTTCTGAAATGTATTATGAGTTTACAGCTTGTTTTCCGAATATTTTATTTCCACACACAGCCGGAAGTAGGTTTTGTTTCATTTCCGTTTTAAAGTTTTGTACAATTCTAACTGTTCGAATGTTATTAAAACATCGAGTGTTAATAACAAACGTAAGACTGAAGATGAATGTCGTGTTTTAATGATGATTGGAAAACTAAGTACTGTTTTATAAACGTTGGTTGCAAATCAGTTTGCTTGTTGTGTCGTGAGTCAGTGGTTGTCTTCAAGGAGTACAATGTAACAAGACATCATCAAACAAACCATTCCGATTTTGGATGCATTTTAACAACCGAAGGGAGGGAAAGGAAATGCCTGGAGTTGGTGAAAAATTTGGAGAAACAGCAAACTGTTTTCACTAAATAGTCTTCAATTCAAGATGCTGCAACTGAAGCTAATCTTGTGCTGTCACAAGAATTGTGAAACAGAACAAGCCATTTTCTGATGGCAAGTTCATCAAGGAATGTTTGCTAGATGCAGCAAACATTATGTGTCCAGAACAAACAAACAAAAAACAGATTTGATAACATTACTTTAGCAAGGAGAACTGTGGTCAGACGTTTTGACAAGATAAGTGACAATTTGATGCATAAACTTCAAGATGCAAGTAAATAATTTTTGTGGTACTCTCTTGCATTGGATGAGAGTACCGATGTACATGATACTGCCCAATTATTCATATTTACCCCCACCCAAGGAATATGTCTTTGATAGGTCCAAAAGCAACTTAAATCATCGAAAGCGGTGACATTTCTTTGATATTTTGGGGAAAATGTAGTGAATTCACGCTAACAAACTAGTCTTAAAGTAAACCACGTTATTTCTGGTAATGACACAAGTACAAGGCGTAGCCAGATTCGTATGGGAGTGGGTGCAATAACAAAGTAGCTTAAAATTCGACAGGATCGACTGCATTATCCCATATGTAGGATTACACTGGAATGTTCGTGCTTGATATCACATTTGTATGATCTGTCAGGATCTTAAACCTGGTCGTTGGACCTAACATATGTGAGACAAGTACAAGTACAAAATGATTGGACTTGACACACAATGACACTAAGTTCAATGGATTTATTTACAATTCACATGCAATACAATCTAGTTTGGCATGTGATGATCATTACTATACATATACAATACATCAGTACACTTACAGACAAAACCCACAGCTTCACAGTATATCTCACAAGATATACAAGCACTCGACTTTCGGGCACAGAACTACACGAAGCCTTTCTCAACCCACACGTCCTGTCATGTCCGAGTTCCCAAGCTGTCTGCCGGTTTCCCCGCACAGCGCTTGCCCTGTGGATTGGCTTCACGAGGACTGCGTGCGTCTTGCTTTGTCCTTGTCTGACCGCTGCCTATCACGTCAGCCGGCAACCTGCGGGCAGGTAACTGGTACTCGTTTGGCGGGCGTAACGATGTTACTGCATCCCGGTTGGCAACTATTCGCCTGGCGGGCGTAACGATGTTACTGCATCTCGGTTGGAGACATTAGAGATTCTGACACGCTCCCCCGGGGCTTATTCATGAAAGATTTTATATTTCATGCATACTCTACATAGATAAAGGGTTAATCTTTTAACCATGTCAGAATCGACCTTTCTGTTGTCATGTACATTGGCATAGAAATACATACGAAATGCAAGTTGTATGTTAAGTCATGTGGTGTTCAATATTTACCACTTTCCAAGTTTCATCCTCTCGATGGATGATCACCTGAGTTGCAATATTGACCCAGTCAAATCGGTAGCACCAGCATCCAATGCAACTACCTCGCAACCTCTTAAAAAAACGAAATAATATGCTTTTTGCAACAAAAAACATCAGGTAAGACTGTAATACGTCTTTTTATAAGCCGCATTCAACGCTCGAGCTCCGACCTCATTTGGCCGGGAGCTCTTCCGTTGGTCTACAACGTCGGTAACCCTATACCATGCCCAGCTGATGACCTCTTGGAGTGTTGACAATCTGGCAACACAATGGCTATTTTTATACAACACATATTCGAATACATTTCAATTTACCGCCCTTAGTATAATACTGTAACAACAATTAAATGAAAGGGACATAATTTCAAAAGATCTCAAATCTAATCTATTACAATTATTATTCTATTTCTCAGTGTCATAGCTTGATGCTTTTCCATACTAGCGAAAAAATGTCGATAGTGTGAATAAGTTACTCAAGATATGATTCTAAGATTACACTAGTCGAAAATTACTAATACACAATTCGTGTATTCGAAATTGGTGTTTCATAATTATTTTAGAAGCGTCATAAATTATTAAGGTTTTTGTTTATCGGCTGCTACTTTTGGTCTAAATTTACAAACTCTCCGGAAGTACACACGAACAGTTGATGTCGTTAAAAATTCTATCACACACTTGTTCCGCTCTGGTGTAGCAATTCGGAATGTGAAATTGTTCTGATAGTTAATGTGTTCGTTGTTTCACTGGAAAACTTCTGGATTGCGATTGACTGCAGTGGTGTAAATGTCACAGTTCAGTTCACTCTTTCGTTCGTAGCAATTCGGAATGTGAAATTGTTCTGATAGTTAATGTGTTCGTTGTTTCGCTGGAAAACTTCTGACTTGCAATTGACTGCAGTGGTGTAAATGTCACAGTTCAGTTCACTCTTTCGTTCACGGATTAAAATATCACTGAATATGTTCCACTCGCCGATACCACTGATAACTTGAATAGTTCGCTTGAGGTAAGTTATGAGCGCATGTGGCACTGTTCTTGTTTCATAATATATACAATTAATATTGTTCGCTTTCTAACACACACTACGCAATTATTCCAGACGATTACTACACTAATAATAAAATAAGAAAAAATATTTGCAGTGGGAATGAACCCTATCACATCGCATAATAGATGTACACAGCTTTCCTGGAAAAAAAACTTCACTGATGGCTGTGTTGGTCTGAGTGTTTTCTAACACACTGCACTCAGACATTAGTGCTTACTGGGTCGTTCGGACAACGGGACAAAAGATCAGCAATCGTGTTGGTCCTGCCAGCGATATGTCGCACTTCAAAGCTGTAATCTTGCAGCAAAAGTGACCATCGCGCTATCATCTGGTTTGTCGGCACTCCTGAAGTAATAAATTTTAATGGACTATTGTCGGACTCTGCAATAAAATGCCGTCCCAGGAGGAATCTGGACAATTTAGTTATACCCACCACTAGAGCAAGGGCTTCCAATTGTGGTGTGGACCAAGCGTGTTCTCTTGGTTTAAATTTTCTAGAGACGTAGTATACAGGGTGTAGAATGTTGTCATGTTCCTGTAACAGAACTGCCCCAATCGCCACGGAGCTCGCGTCTGTGCGTAATCTGAAAGGAATATGTAAATTTGGCAATTTGAGAATGGGATTCTTTAAACTATTCTCAGAAAAATACGATAACACTTTCTGGAATGCAAATTTTAGGCATCCATTGTTTACAATCTTTTCAGGCTGGTTTTTCGTTAGTAGGTTAGTAAATTTTTCTGTCATTTCAGCAAAATCTGGTATGAACTGCCTATAGTAATGTAATAGTCCTAACACACTTCTGACTTGTTTCTTGGTAGTCGGAAGTGAGAGTTTCAGTATTTTAGACACGATGTTATCGTCTGTCGTGACAAAGCCATTAGATATTTTGTACCCTAAAAAGGAGATTTCTTGATAGGCTATGTCAACTTTTGTAGGCTTCACAGTCAGTCCGTGCTGTCTGATCCGTTCAAATGTCTGCTGTAATGTCTTTATGTGGTCTGTCATCGTCTTTGTGTGAACACAAATGTCGTCCATGTAACAGATAATATTTGATATGTCAACAAGTAAGAGTCGTGTCATGCGTACGAATGTCGCTGGGGCATTGACTAGCCCAAATGGCAATTTGCACCATTCGTACAGTCCCCAAGGTGTGGCAAAGGCTGTTAGATGTCTGCTCTGCTCGTGTACCGTTATCTGCCAATAACATTTAGTCATATCTAACTTCATAAAGTACCTAGAGTCTGTCAGTTCTGTCAGTAGATCTTCGCAGTTGGTCATTGGTTCCAGATCTGAAAGTGTTATTTTATTTAATTTTCGATAATCTACACAGAGTCTTATCGTGTTGTCCTTTTTGCGTACCATGACCATTGGAGACGAAAAATGTGATTGGGATCGTCTAATGATGTTGTTTTTCTCTAAGCTAATGATCTCTTGATGTAAGTTTTCTTTGTAATGCAATGGAATGGTGTAAGGTCTGCATTTTATTGGTGTGTTTGAAGTGAGCGTGATGTGATGTTGTACTAATTCTGTTTGTCCTGGGTTGTTGGAGAAGATGGTGTTGTACTGTTGTATGAGATGTTTGCAGCTGTCTGTTTCTGCTTGAGTTAAATTTGGGTTTATTTTGATTTCCTTCAAGCAGTTTGTCGTGTCTAATGCAGGTGTTGGAATTTCGTCACTATCTTCGTCATCTTCATGGTCTATTATAACTGTACAGGCAGTTGTATCGTCTTGTTCGTTGTCTCTGTTGTAGTATGGTCTTAGCATATTGATGTGGAATATTTTATGTTTGTCTTTTATTTGAATCTCATAGTCTACCGTTGAAATCTGTCTTATTACTTTAAATGGTCCTTGCCAAGAGTCAGTCAATAAGTGTAGGTCACTAGGTAAGAGAAGAAGTACGTCCTGTCCAGGTGTCAACGTTATTGTCTTGTTACCTTTGTCTGCATATTGTCTATATGTAGCACCAGATAGTTTTAGTGCTTCTTTTGCAATAGTACAAGATTTGATGATTCTTTCACGCAATGATGTTACGTATACGTATGATGATATGGGTTTAAGTAAAGGGGTGGCTTCAGTTAACATTGAATGGTAGATACTCAATGGGCCTCGCGGCTTGGCACCATAGATAAGTTCAAAAGGAGAGAATCCAGTACTAGAATGTGGGACCTCGCGATAAGCAAAGAGTATAGCAGGCAAATATACGTCCCAGTTTTTGGGATATTCTTGAGTGACCTTAGCGAGCATATGCTTCAAATCCCCATTAATCTTTTCTATGATTCCCGTTGAGTGAGGATGGTATGGTGAATTGAAACATTGTTTCACCCCTAACATTTTGGTGAAAGCTTGAGTAGATGATGCAATGAATTGGCTTCCCCGATCTGATAGGATAGTGTCTGGAAATCCTATTCGTGAAAATATATGGAAGAAAACTTCCATAATATCATTGGCAGTTATGTTCTTTAAAGGAATCGCTTCAGGCCAGCGGCTACATAAGTCAATGATGGTAATGATAAATCTATTCCCTCTGGATGTTACTTGATTCAGAGGGCCCACTATGTCGACAGATATTTTCTCAAAAGGTCGACTGGCTAAGTCGGTAATTTGTAATTTGGCCTGTGGGAGTTTACCTTTCTTCACTAGTTTTGGCAGATATCACAACTTCTACAATATTGCTTAATGTCATTGCAGAATCTTGGCCAATAAAACTGTGTTAGTAATCTTGATCTGGTCTTGGAGTATGCCCTATGCCCTGCAAGAGGTATATCATGGGCAAGATGTAAGGCTTGCTTACGGTATTCAATTGGCAAAACAGTTTGCTCTGTGGTGCTGTTACCTCTGGTATAGTACCTGGTGAGGATGCAATTTTTCAGAGCAAAATGCCATCTTGCATTTTTAGTTACCTTTGGCTTTTGGCCGATCAGATTAAAATATTTAGATAATGAAGGATCAGCCTTTTGGGCTGTTACAAAATTCCCCTTCATGGTTTTAGGAGGCAGTATCACTGGGCTAAGCATTTCTATAGCCTCAGTTTGATTAATTTCATCGTGTACTCTAGCAGTAGATCTGGTTACTGCGTTCACACATTCAATGATATCAGATGGTGATGAAACATTTTGGTCAATGATTTCAATAAATGTTAGTGCTCCATTAGCTACCATACATTCATTTGGTGATACCATACTTTCAATGATGACATGTGATGGTGATGATGTTATGTTATCATCAATGCAAACAGATGTAATATCATGAGGCATATCATTCACCTCTGGTAAGTTCCCAATGATAATATCACACACAGGGTTAGTTAATGCAGCGCATTTTACTTTCCCAGTGAGGAATGGTGTCTGAATATATGCCCATGCTAATGGGTACTTTTCGATATTTCCAGAGAATGTTCTGCATGTTACGTGCCTGCCTGTATAGTCTGTAGGCATTATGAACTTTCTCTTTAACCCTATAAGAGAACTTTCGGTGTCACGAAGGACTGTAACAGGCTTGCCATTCACATATCCCTGGTGGATGTTTATTCTGCCTTTGGAATCTATTACTAAATTAGCTTCCTCATTGGCAATTGGAATGGAGTGGCCGCATGTTAAAATGCCATCTTCATAACAGGTATTACAAATAGTACATTTATGTGAATTAAACATGTCAAAAGCCTGTGCTGAGTTCACAGGGTGATTTTCTGAATGTTCTTCATCTGATGATGAACTGTCAAATAAGGCGGCATTTGCTTTCTTGGTCATTTGCCTTCCTTTACACGCATGACGCCAGTGGCCATACGCTTTACAGAGGAAGCATTTTCGTGCATTTTTAAAGGTTTTACGTTCCTTATCCTGACTATTTATGAAGTTCTGTAAGTATGTAAGATATGCCGGATTCTTGTCACACATTTCACCTTGGTGGTGTGAAATGTTACAAAATCTACAATGATTGTATTTCTCAGAAGTAGGCTTATATGTTCTTTGCCTATTGTAGGGTTCTGATCGAGGTTTTTCATAGTTAGCAGATGCTACGAAGTTTGTATCAGTAGCCTCACTAGCAAAACAATGTTTATTGGCTGAATAGTAAGCCGAACCACGTATCTCAATCTGTTCTACACTCGTACATTCATTCTCTAGCAAAAATTTTGAAAATGATGATGGAAGGGATGTGATGATTTTATCCCTGATGATGAGGTCTTCTAACTTATGAAAGTCTTTATTTACTTTGGCTGCTGAAAGCCATTTTGTAAATACGTCTCGGACTACGGAGACATAATCAGAGAACGTTTGAGTAGGTTTTGGACTCAATTTGCTGAACTGTTCTCTGTAACCTGCCTCATCTAGCATAAAATGTGCCATAATTTTTAACTTTAGATAGTGGTAATCTTTTCTGAGGTCTTTGGGGATAGTCTCTATGACTTTCAGAGGTTCCCCTGACAAACTCCTCATATAAATAATGTTCCATTCAGAAACTGGGACATGATAGTGGTCCATTAAGGTTTCAAAATTATGGGTGAACGCTGCAATGCAGTCACCTGAGGTATAATTTCTCACAATACCTTGATACTTTTTGTACTGGTTTTCTTTATCCAGTCTTTCAGATTTCTTAGACTCTTTGTCTATGGCAGTATCGGCTTCCAGCTGTTTAATTTTGAGTTGTAATTCCAGCTCCTCTCGTTTACTTTGAGCTGCTATTTCTGCCTTCCTCAATTCAGTATCTAACTCTGCTTGCCTTAATGCTGATTCTGCTTGTTTGGCAGCTCTTTCAGCCGCTCTTTCCTCGCGTTCGCTAGCTTTTTCTAGAAGGTGTTCAGAATATTTTGTTTCACTCCATTTTGTTAACTCGTCACCAGTTAACTTTAGCTTTAAACCCATCTCGATGAAGTCGTTTAACGAAGACATGATGGAATGTTTAAATGAAAATGAGTTCAGACACACAATTTGTTACAAGGTGTTAGTAACGTGAAAAAATTTACAATCTTGTTGAACTTACAATTTATGCCCAAATTTACATCCGAAAGTATATACAAAAAATATACTCAAGTGTACTGGGTGTGGTGGAGAACGATTCACACCAGGGCTAGGAACTGTAGGGTCGCTACTTCAAGGACAAATGACCTCTACGGGCATCGGTTTCAGATGGCACAGAAAACCTGCTTTCTTTTGGGAGGAAATAAGTTAGAATCTACCTTTATGTGATGTGTATGCTTGTCACTAAGTTTTGATTAGGTTTGTATGGCGTTGAGTGTAATTGTAGGTCGTAATGTCGTCGGTCAACAATTTTTTTTCAAATCACAAGTCACTTTCTTTCCCAAACTTTCTGCTTTCCACAACTAACTTCACAAATACAATCTAGATATATTTCACTAATCTACAACTATGATGGTACATCACTTACAACACGATGACATTCAGTAAGGACATAGACATCATGTTTACCAGATGGCGACAAGGTCAAAATGGCGACAAGTTCAAAATGGCGACAAGTTACACAATCACCGATGTTTTACACGTTTACAAGATCAAACAATCTAAGAGGACAAGCTCTCTACGTTCAAACAATCTAAGAGGACGAGCCCCCACGTTCACACATGTCAGGATCTTAAACCTGGCTCGTTGGACCTAACATATGTGAGACAAGTACAAGTACAAAATGATTGGACTTGACACACAATGACACTAAGTTCAATGGATTTATTTACAATTCACATGCAATACAATCTAGTTTGGCATGTGATGATCATTACTATACATATACAATACATCAGTACACTTACAGACAAAACCCACAGCTGCACAGTCTATCTCACAAGATATACAAGCACTCGACTTTCGGGCACAGAACAACACGAAGCCTTTCTCAATCCACACGTCCTGTCATGTCCGAGTTCCCAATCTGTCTGCCGGTTTCCCCGCACAGCGCTTGCCCTGTGGATTGGCTTCACGAGGACTGCGTGCGTCTTGCTTTGTCTTTGCCTGACCGCTGCCTATCACGTCAGCCGGCAACCTGCGGGCAGGTAATTGGTACTCGCCTGGCGGGCGTAACGATGTTACTGCATCCCGGTTGGCAACTATTCGCCTGGCGGGCGTAACGATGTTACTGCATCTCGGTTGGAGACATTAGAGATTCTGACATGATCCACTGACCGATTACTAGATCACTTTGTATACTTTTCGCCGTTTGTAGCTTCGAGGGTTAGTGCACGCAATTTCAAATTCCTTGACATACTGGGTCCAGGGTGAGAAATCAGCTGCAGGCGATCTGGGATTAAATCACTTTGTGCTGATTTCGATGATTTGAGCATCAACCTTTCAAAAATCAATGGCAAATTACTAAATATAAAATTGCCTATCAAATCACAAACAGCCAATAAATGCTGGCATAGAATTTAATGTCCTGTAAAAGAAATGCAGCTTACATTTCCCCCTACTTTTCTTTTCAGGTACTATCAGAAAAACCTTTTTCAAAATAAATTGAAATGTTTTTGTCATTATGTTCTACCTACTACAGAAATAATTCAACATATATTAAAGCAACAACTGTGTGATTGCTGTGTGGCTGCTAATTTGACTTAAAGAAGGATAATGAACCCCTTCAGCTGAGTTATCCGTAAAACAGTCAAGCTGCACTGTCACTGCGGTGGTTTAAAGACTATCAGAAAGCAATGGCAAACTACAGAACGTAAACTGC
>JACEFZ010025557.1:0-64445 GCA_014155875.1 Cepaea nemoralis | reverse complement strand
TGTGTTGAACGCGGGTAAGCGAGATCTCGAACTGCGTCCGTGAAACCTTCTCCAAGGAGTTGGCCAAGGAAAACAAAACCCAAATAAATTTGTGCCAGGGACATAACAACATAGCATTATTAAAGGGACGTTATTCGAATATAAAAATTATTTTATTCTTTATTAAGGAAACATCACATACACAATTAATTTATTCAAAATTTAAGATTGTAAATACGAAAAGACAATTTTGTTAAGACTTGCCATAAGATGTTAAGAAATACTTTAAGAGTAAATAATAATTTTTCATTATATTTTTAACTTCAAACTTTTAAATCTACTTTACTTTTCACAAATTAATTATATATAATTCTTCATAACAAATCGCCATTACTATTATTTAACTCTGGTGCTCTTCACAACGTAGAAATCTTTTATTTGCTGGATTCCGCTCTCACTGTCGTTCTTGTTCTCGTAGTGATTTAACAATGTTGTATATATACTTGCATGTAGTGCCGGCGATAGACACTGCAGAAAACACGGTCATGGCGATAAAAAGGGGATCCATGGTGGATGGTGTTGTTAGAATCTATGGCTGCGGCTGTGATCTGTGATGTGAGACGACGAGCACTTATTCTTATGGTGATATCCGTGCGCATATACTCTTGATGAGTAATGCATTTGCTTCTTTAGGCAGCCTTTCTAGTTAGGCAGCCGTTAACTACACGTGTTTTTGTGTAAAACTGCCAAATCCAGAAAATAGAGCAAGATCTTGTCCAGCGACACGTCAAACTCAAAGACACTTTTAATTTTAAAGGGCTATGGGCATGTGTTCATACACAAAGTGACCCAAAAGCACAACTTTGCTAGAAATTACTTATCTCGTCTTCCTGGTATTGCCGAAGCACTGCACCAAAAAAAAAAAAAATGGAATCGAAAGATGTCAAGAAAAAGGATACAGCTGCTACGCATAGTCTCGCAGCCCCAAAAGGTCAGAAAGTTTGATATCGATCTTTTGATTTGTCAAGTGGAGAATTATAAAACTATAGTGTTAATGTTTATATTCCATGTCTGCATGTCCTGTCACCCATCATTAAATATTACAGAAAAGCCATACTATAGCCAAAAAATGCTGGAGTCGATGTGACATCCCGTAAAGGATATGCAACTAACTTTAACCTTTGCTTTTATATTACTTGAGGAAGCCTTCTTTTTTTATATTATATTTTCCATAAATCATTATGTACTTGTAAACCACACTCATGAAAAGTAAATTCAAATAAATGCCTTACATGCACTAAAAAAAAAAAATTCTTTTATTTATTTCGCGGCCTGATGTCGCAGTCCTTTTCTTTTGTCTTTCTTTGTTTCGAAAACGTTCCGCTTCTCTGATCTCTCGTAATCTCTGGCCAGCTGCATTGTTTTCTTCTATGTTGACCGCAGCAGTTCTCTGGGGGGCCTGAAGTGTAAAAGTGTTCTGTAACCATACTGGCATCCTTTCAGCTTCATTTCAGCCGGATGGGTTCACCAGAGGACGTTCAGAAAGAATAGCGTCACGCAAAAGACAAAGTGGTGATTAGTACACTTGCTGTAGCTAAGGCTAGTGTCACTGTGACATTTGTGTGTGCGGTGCATAAACCTTTACAATGAAGTTAATTAATTTCGCAGTTTTAATATTCTGTTTGTTTGCTATTTTGGCGTTTTACTGGTTAGCCTTGACAGCCATTAAAAGAAACGTAAAATGTAAAAATAAAAATCTTTTATTTATTGTGCCTGTTGCTTAAGTATTACCAGTCCCTGTTATATCTGATGATCAGGGACCATGTGTAACTGTACTGGGGTCAAGGGGAAAAATATGACCCTGAACTCGATGAAGAGCTGCCAGATGGTGAAAGCCATGAAGACCCTGTTTCATAGCTTTCCTGTCTCCTCCTCCTCTATTTCTTTTCTCCCGTCTTCAATGTCTTGGTCTTGCCGACCTTCTTGGCCCATTTGATGATGTCTTTTGGTGGCATAATGTCGTCTTCTAATCGTATACTAATGTTAGTTAAGACGACTAAAGTTTCTAGATTAAAAATGGAACACGATGATCAAGGAGAAAAAAGTTAAAATTAAACGCTCATTAGTCTGTGAGCCCCGACAATCACCACTATAATCTTGTATCACCATCAGACTATAATCTTGTAGCATTGTTATATGAATAAACGTTAATAAAAGATTCTTTACACACACACACAAAATTTTTAAAAAATTGACTGGCTTGGAAAGGCCAAAGTTGCTTTATCAAAATTTAACGTGGAAATTTACTTTAATTTACATCGGAGTTTGTGGTTATATTCTTTGGATTTGATATTCTGGATATTTCTCTGTGATTATTACCGGAAACAGCAAATTTCAAGATGTATTCAAATATCACTGAATTCGCAGTCCCGACAAACGACTATGAATTTCAGCAAATTCATCAGCCGGGAACGATAGTGTGTTCCATCACTGGTCCAGGGGCCGCTGCTAAAGCAACACCCGCACTAATCATGAGTGCCATAACTGGTCCAGGTGGGGGAATCGTCGACCTGCATAGGTTCGAGGTTCCCACTAGGTGGTACTTTCACCTGTCAGCAGAGGCTCAGAAAGTCGTGTATGAAAAGTTGCACGGCAAAATGTTTTCTCTACCAAACCTAGGAATAGACATATCACTAGAGTACCTGGAGAAAGAAAGAGACAGGCTGACCATCCACTGGCTGCCTGTCACAATTGCTCCTCAAGGAGTTAAAAAACTGGTGCACATTATTATAGGAGACGACAAGGCTGAGGTGTTTAGGATAAAGAATGGGGCTGGCAAGTTGGGAGCGCTCTGTAATCCAAAAAAGGAATCCCCCATTATATACGGATCTATACTCCTGGAATTACGAACAATAATCGAATGCCGGATTCTCTTTTGGGAGACCCGAGTTCGAATCCTCGGTAAGGTGTACATTTTTTTTCTGTCTGGGGTACACAAAAGAAAACCATAACCTGCACAGTTCGCGGTGACTGCACTAGCCAGGCGGCCTTAATTCCTCAGGCTCAAAGACCCCCTACACCGCAAAGTATCATATAGGCAGTAAATGACAGTTAAAATTATAGTCACAGATAAGGGATAAAAATAAGCATTCTCATGTGCGTGCATCACAGGTACATATCATTTTGATTATCATTGTTGTGTTATGGACGTGGGAGCTGCAATATTGCAGAGGCTAGCACACTTGCCTGCCGAACTAGTGGTCATGTGGCAGCAAGGCAGAATCATCACTCATCAAGTAAAGAACACTGAATTATCCTTTGTAAATTAAAAAGCAACATGATACACCGAGTCATCTCTCATCAAGTAAAACACAGCAGCAGCTCCCAATATGTACTAAGAGCTCCCTGTATGTGATAAGAGCTCACAGTGTGTACTAACAACTCACAGTATGTACTAAGAGCTCCTAGTATGTACTAAGAGCTCCCAGTATGTACTAATAGCTCCCAGTATGTACTAAGAGCTCTCAGTATGCACTAAGAGCTCCCAATATGTACTAAGAGCTCCCAATATGTACTAAGAGCTCCTTGTATGTACTAAGAGCTCCTTGTATGTACTAAGAGCTCCTAGTATGTACTAAGAGCTCCCAGTATGTACTAAGAGCTCACAGTATGTACTAAGAGCTCCCAATATGTACTAAGAGATCCCAGTATGTACTAAGAGCTTCCAACATGTACTAACAACTCACAATATGTACTAATAGCATACAATATGTGCTAAGAATTCACAATATGTACTAAGAGCTCCCAGTATGTACTAAGAGCTCCCAATATGTACTAAGAGCTCGCAGTATGTACTAAGAGCTCCCAGTATGTAATAAGAGCTCACAGTATGTACTAAGAGCTCCCAATATGTACTAAGAGCTCCCAGTATGTACCTAGAGCTTCCAATATGTACTAAGCGCTCACAGTATGTACTAAGAGCTCCCAGTATGTACCTAGAGCTTCCAATATGTACTAAGAGCTCCCAGTATGTACTAAGAGCTCCCAATATGTACTAAGAGCTCACAGTATGTACTAAGAGCTCCCAGTATGTAATAAGAGCTCACAGTATGTACTAAGAGCTCCCAATATGTACTAAGAGCCCCCAGTATGTACCTAGAGCTTCCAATATGTACTAAGAGCTCACAGTATGTACTAAGAGCTCCCAGTATGTACTAAGAGCTCACAGTATGTACTAAGAGCTCCCAATATGTACTAAGAGATCCCAGTATGTACTAAGAGCTTCCAGCATGTACTAAAAACTCACAATATGTACTAAGAGCTCCCAATATGTACTAAGAGCTCCCAATATGTACTAAGAGTTCCCAGTATGTACTAAGAGCTCCCAGTATGTACTAAGAGCTCCCAGTGTGTACTAAAATCCCCCAGTGTGTGCTAATAGCTCCCAGTATGTACTAAGAGCTCACAATATGTACTAAGAACTCACAATATGTTCTAAGAGCTCCCAGTATGTACTAAGAGCTCACAATATGTACTAAGAGCTCCCAGTATGTACTAAGAGCTCACAATATGTACTAAGATCTTCCATTATGTACTAAGAGCTTCCAGTATGTACTAAGATCTCCCAGTATGTGCTAAGAGCTCCCAGTATGTACTAACTGTTCCCAGTATGTAGTAAGAGCTCCCAGTATGTACTAAGAGCTCCCAGTGTGTGCTAAAAGCTCTCAGTGTCTCACACGCTCAGTATGTGACCTATCTGCAATCATTTTCTCCTTTGTCTTTATTCTGTTTATGATCTTTACCCTGCATGCAACACAATTAGCGGCAACTTGCTCCCAAGGTGCAATATCAATGCCTGGATCAATCATGTCCTGCTTACACACATCACTGCACTGTAGCAGAGGCCGCCCCCAAGATCTTTTACCTATCTGTAATTCACGAAAATGGGTGTACCATTTTTACAGCAGTTTGTGCAGTCAGAACTACTACTATATTTTATAATCCCCGTAACTTTATTCTCTTGTTTTTCTACACAGCCAGCACTGTGACAAAGGGGTTACGAGCACAGTTCGCAATCCCGCATACCACGATAGAAACACAGCTGTGGGCAATTTGGAAGCAGACCATCTTGCGCTGGTTTTCATACAGTGGCATAAGTGCCGGTTGTTCAGAAAGCAATGGCAAACTAAAAGTAAACTTTCTAAGAAACCAAAAACAGCTAAGAAATGCTGGGATTGACTATGACGTCCTTTAAAGGATTTGCAACTAACTATTTTTTTTCTACTATTGTGCAACAGGTTCTTGTGATGACAGCTTCGTTGAATGTCAGAATGGAGGAGCCTGTGCTGACACAGCTGATGGTCCTACCTGTAACTGTGCTGATGGATACACTGGATCGAACTGTGAAACTGTTGATGGTACAGTCAATATTTGGTGTACATGAGAGAAGAATCTTCATCATTAAGTTCATAGTTGTACTGTGTGGTCTTGATAAAGATGGTAGTGGTGATGATGATATGAAAGCGGTGATGATGATGATGATAATTTGAAAGCAATGATGATGATGATGGTATGAAAGCACCTGATAGTGATGATGATTTTAAGACTATTGTGATGATATGAAAGCAATTGTGATGATGATATGAAAGCAGTGGTGATGATGATGATGATAATATGAAAGCACTTGATAGTGATAATGGTGAAGATGATGATGATATGAAAGCAATGGTGATGATGATATGAAAGCAGTGGTGATGATGATGATAATAATATGAAAGCACTTGATAGTGATAATGGTGAAGATGATGATGATATGAAAGCAATGGTGATGATGACATGAAAGCACATGTTAGTGATAATGGTGATGTTGATATAAAAGCAATCATAATGATATGAAAGCAGTGGTGATGATGGTAATATGTAGCACTTGATAGTGATAATGGTGAAGTTGATGATGATGATATGAAAGCAATGGTGATGATGATATGAAAGCACCTGATAGTGATAATAGTGGTGATGATGATAAGAATACACCTGATAGCGATAATGGTGAGGATGATGATGATATGAAAGCAGTGGTGGTGATGATGATATGAAAGCAGTAGTGGTGATGATGATATGAAAACAAAGGTGGTGGTTTTATTAAAGCAATGGTGGTGATGTTATGAAAGCAATGGTGGTGATAATATGAAAGCAATGGTGATGATGATGATGATGTGGGGAGGGGGGGGGGTTATTATAAACATCTTGTATGCACTCTTTCAGTGTACTTTACAGATTGGTATTCATTTCTCAGAGGTTGTTCTTGATACCACCACTCCATCTTTTACCTGGCTCTGTATCCATTACATTTCTTCAATGTGGTTCTTTATGACATTGGTACCAGGGCATTCATGTGAGGTGGCCAAATCATTTAATTTGTTTGCACTTTATCTTTCTATGCCCCAGAAGAGGTGCTGATTGTCTCATTACCTGATTTACCTTAGCACAACATATGTTAATTTCTCTGTCCATTCTCCCCTGTTGCCACCTTTAAATGTACAAAATATTATGTATAGACACCGTGAAAGTTGCTTGATGTGTTTTCTTGTATTTTTCTCGAGTAGATGATTGTGGTGGTTGCCAACATGGTGGCATCTCCAAAATTTCAGAAATCTTCCCACCTGAGAGCACAGATACAAACAAAACATGTGCATGCCCTGTCAGGGTTCACAGGAGACAAATGTCAGACTGCATCAAGTGAGTAGACAGACGCCTGGTTAGACACTCGATAACTCATTTCCTATCTAAGGATAAACATGGTTAGACACTCGATAACTCATTTCCTATCTAAGGATAAACATGGTTAGACACTTGATAACTCATTTCCTATCTAAGGATAAACATGGTTAAACACTCAATAACTCATTTCCTATCTAAGGATAAACATGGTTCATTTATTCATTGGCACCTTTCCGTCTTGACAGACGATAGTTTGGTACATTGTGCTTCAAAAAGGCTTAATAACTACTATCCATGGCGGTGGCGAGTGTGGCTGCTAAGGCCAATTCTTGCTGCAAATGTTTGCCCACAGTAGGTGCATGTGAAAACATGGTCATTTCCACCATTTTACACCATCTTACGTCTCTCACGCTCTGTGTGTGCTTTATCTGCAATCATTTTCTCCTTTGTCTTTATTCCATTTCTGATAGTTGCCCTCCATGCAACACGTTCAGCGGCGACGTGCTCCCAATGTGCATTATCAATGCCTGTATCAATCATGTCCCGCTTGCACACATCTTTGTATCGTAGTAGAGGCCGACCCTGAGATCTCCTACCCGTCTGTACTTCACCAAAAAAGATGTCCTTTGGTATTCTACCATCATCCATCCTCCTAACGTGTCCTATCCATCTAAGTCTACGAAGACTGAGCATGGAATACACCGTCACACAACCTGATCTTTCCAATACTTCAGTATTTGTGATTTTGTCTTGCCACTTAATACCAAGTATTCTTCGCAGACACCGCATATGAAAGCTGTTTAAACGTTTCTCTTGGCGTGAGTAAGTTGTCCAGGTTTCACTGCCATAAAGAAGAGTACTAAGGACACAGGCTTGGTAGACGTGGACTTTTGTTTTGGCAGTAAGCTTCCTGTTCTCCCAGACTCTTTTTGCTAACATGTTCATTGTTGTTGCTGCCTTGCCAATCCTGATGTTGATTTCCTGATCGAGGGATAATTTGCTATTTACCTCTGATCCTAGATATGTAAAATGGTCTACTATCTCCAGTTCGGCGTCGTCAATAAAGATTGATGGTACACCATATGCACCTTGTGACATAATCTGTGTCTTCCTTTTGTTAATTGTTAAACCAAATTCAGAACAAGCATTGGAGAATGCAGATAGTAGATGTTGTAATTCTTCCTCAGAGTGGGTCGTAATCGCAGCATCATCCGCAAAAAGCAACTCTCTGATTAGTACCCTGCTAATTTTGGTCTTGGCCTTCAATCTCTGAGCATTATAGAGGCCACCATCTGAGCGTGAGTGAATGTATATACCGTCATCCTGATCACGAAAGGCATATTTCAGTAGAAGTGAAAAGTATATCCCAAAGAGGGTGGGGGATAGTACACAACCTTGCTTAACTCCACTCTTGATTTCAAACTCTTCTGAAGTTGAGCCATCAAACTTGATTATACCCTTCATGCCTGTGTGGAACGATTCCACAATGGACAGAAGAGTTGGCGGGCAGCCAATCTTCTTTAGTGCTTTGAACAGACACGACTGACCAAATCGAATGCCTTTGTGAGGTCGATGAAGGCAATAATCAGTGGCTGATTTTATTCCCGGCATTTTTCTTGCATCTGTCGCAATGAGAATATCATATCAATGGTAGACCGGTTCTGACGGAAGCCGCACTGTGATTCGGGGTAGACTTGATCTCCCAGGACTTGAAGTCTGTGCAGGACAATTCTGGCAAATACTTTCCCAACAATACACAGAAGTGAGATACGCCTATAGTTGTTACAGTCGCTCCGATCGCCCTTGTTCTTGTACAGCGTTATGATGTTTGAATCTTTGAAATCCTGTGGGACTTGTCCTTCTCGCCAGCATAGCTCTATTAGCTGGTGGATCTGTAGAGCGAGTGTGTCTTGCCCACTCCTGATTACCTCTATTGGAATCCCATCCTTACCTGGAGCCTTGCCAGATGCAAGCTCATTTATAGCACACTTAACTTCTGTTATAGTGGGAAGTGTGTCCAAGTGGTCAAGAGTTGGCAGGGCCTCTATGGCGTTAACGGCATCATCCGCTAGCTTGGTCTCACTTGAGTAAAGCTCTAAATAGTGCTCAACCCATCTATCCATCTGCTGTTTCTATCAGTGATGATTTCTCCAGTCAAGGTTTTCAGCGGTGCACTTCTTTTGATCATTGGACCACAGGTTAGACACTTGATAACTCATTTCCTATCTAAGGATAGACAGTCTGTGAGAATTGCAACCCAGCATTTAGGAAACAGAGTAGGAAGTCACATCACAGGCTATAGATTGATGGAATATTTCAGGCTGGGGATCCCATCATGTGTGAAGCACTTCGCAGAGCTCTGTCAAGATTTCACTTCTTACATTACTATCTGAACTAGGCAGCCAGCATAAGGTCGCAATACAGTGGTTGCCATCTCACTGAAGAGTGCCCGGAAATGAGAACTGATCAACTAGCTAAGGAAGGAGCAACAGAAGAGCAACCTGATGTACCTGTCAACACCAAAAGCAAAGAATCATCAAATCAATCAGACAGCCACCAACACCAGCAGAAGATGATTATTATTTTATGGACAGACCAGAACAAACCATTATCCTGAGAACAGGACACAATCGATTACACAACATGTACACAAAATTCAAGATTGTCAAATCAGTTATGTACACATCTGGACTGGCGCCGCAAGCAGCAGATCACATACTCAAACACTGCCCAAAATACGACATATCTAGGCAAACCTTCTGGCCTAGAGAAACAACAGTGGAAGATAAACTTAATAGGAATGGAGAAGAAGAAGAAGAAGAAGAAGAAGAAGAAGAAGAAGAAGAAGAAGAAGAAGAAGAAGAAGAAGAAGAAGAAGAAGAAGAAGAAGAAGAAGAAGAAGAAGAAGAAGAAGAAGAAGAAGAAGAAGAAGAAGAAGAAGAAGAAGAAGAAGAAGAAGAAGAAGAAGAAGAAGAAGAAGAAGAAGAAGAAGAAGAAGAAGAAGAAGAAGAAGAAGAAGAAGAAGAAGAAGAAGAAGAAGAAGGGGAGAAGAAGGGGAGAAGAAGGATGAGGAAACTAAGCAGATAATATTTAATGTTGTCTTTCCGTGGTCTGTGAGTACACAGGTAACACTTAGACATAAATATACAACCACACCCCTCCCCTTGAGTAACTTAGAGATTAAGATGTCAGAGTGAACATTTAACATTTGAACATGTTAAAAAATTCCTTGACAGTTGGAAATCAAATAGTGCTGGCCAAATAGGCCTCTGCTCAAACTTCATTTCAGAATTATGAAACCTACCCACAAGAATTTCTATATATCTGTATGAATCTGCTATACGTGTTTTTGGATCCCCGCTAGTGCCGTAGAGTTTGTGCAGTACTGAGATTCTCTTTGTGCAGTCTATGGGAGGAGATTGGAAAGGATACTGGAGCACATATGTAGATATTTGTGTGCAAGGAAGACAGCACTTTACCAATATGTAAATATATATAATATCTACTTACTCATGCATCAGCAGTCTGCACAGCCTGCGGGACGTCAGTGCGCTTTTGCTTAAATGATGGTTGGTTAAGGGGCTCAATCCCCTGCACCGGTCATTTGGACTTCAATGTTGACTTCCCCATCAGAAAGCAATGGCAAACTACTGAACATAACCTTGTCTAGAAGATCAACCTAGGGTTGGGAGTTGATGACAGCGCCCTGCAAACAACACACAACATTTTATACTCATGTATCGAGGTCTAGCATGGGTACCAGAAAATGCTGTAGTAAGTAATGGCGGCCAGCAAGAAACTGACCACATCACCCATAAAATACTGGTTGGTATATACAGGCTAACACAACATCCCCAGTGTCCCACGGGGGAGTAATGTGCTGCTTTACATTTACATTGCTTTATTGTGATATGCAAGGTTAACTGGTTCAGCAGTTGTTGTTGCCTTCCACTTATGCAGTTACATAAATAAACACATGTAGTATTATTTGGTGCTCACAGAAGGAGAAGAAAGAAGTAGAGACTAGAGGACGCACTAGACAACATAAAATTTGAAAGCTACAGTTACCGACCGGGATTCGAACCTGTCACCTCCAAATGGCGACAGCGCCTCGCTGCAGGAACAAGTGTACTTCCACTGATGCCGTTAGGTGTCAGGGGGAGAGGTAATTAAGTTTCAGTGCCTGTGACTAGCGCCTTTCCTCCTATTTCCTCCATGATTCATGAGCAGTATTTTGTTCTAGGATCAAGTAAATTCCCTACCGGTTTGCTAGACCTGTCATAGGTTCCCTACCTACTTAACCCTTTTATTTTTGATACAACCACCACCATGTCACACTCACAGACAGGCACTGAACGAAAAGTAGGTTTGGACAAAACAAAAATGTGTGATGGAAAATGTGAAGTAGGGGTGCGTCACAGTTATGACCTAAAAGTTGTTAATATTTTAGCATTAAAAACAAAATTAAAGCAAGTTGCTAATGGAAAACTACTAAATTTATATTTTAATTGAGACAACATTTTGCAATGAGTACATTTTGGCTATATATAAGCCCATGGCAGATACAGGAAGTCGCTGAAGACAATTAATCATCCCATGGCAGTTAATCAGTTCTGACAACCATGCTAAAGTATACTCTACCTGACATGTTCCAGGCTGTACTATTCCCTGCTCACCTGCCCTGGGCAAAGGTGGAAAACGTTATGAGGTCATCATTTATCCAGATATTGAATCACCCAAGCACATGTATGTGTGCAGGGAGGGGTTACTGCAGAGAGTGGAGGCTTGTCCAGAGACCAGGTTAGTGCCCCTTTCACCTGTTGACTTTGGTCGAAATGTTCCCTTGTGCCTGTGTGTGTCTTTCCTTTTGTTAAGTTTCCCAGTTGTCTGTTGTGTTAATTTATTTTCAGTATCAGCTTTACAGCCGGCTTCCTGGCCTAGAGGTTAGCGACTTTTCTTCGTAATCTCGTATACTCTCGTAAGTAACAGCAGTGGTTCGAATCGCATCGGTAACTTACGGGGTATGTGAGCTGGGCGCTCAGAAAGCAATGGCAAACTACTGAGCATAATCTTGCCAAGAAATCAACAATCAGCTGAAAGATGCTGATGTTGACAGCGATGTCCTGTAAAGGATATGCAAACATTTTTTTTTATCAGCTTTACAACAGTGGTGGAACATAGAAGACCAAAGGTTGCTCATTAGCAATCACCTCCTATTTTCAGTATCAGCTTTACAACAGTGATAGAACAAAGATGATTCCACTGCTGTCATTCCTAGTCTCAGTATCAGCTTTTCAACACTTACAGTGATGGAAAAAAGATGAATAAAGATTGCTCAATAGCAATCATCCCTATTTTCAGCATCAGTTAACTTCTTCATTTGATGCCAGGTTGCTTGTGTCCTGTTTATTAGTAGAGTGGAATCTATTGTCCAAGGTATGCTGGATTGTGTAGTAGTGAAAATGTTGTGGTCATTGCATTGCTCATTGCAACCCAGCATTTAGGAAACAGAGTAGGAAGTCACATCACAGACTATAGATTGATGGAATATTTCAGGCTGGCGCTCCCACTATGTGTGAAGCACCTAGCAGAGCTCTGTCAAGATTTCACTTCTTACATTACCATCTGAACTAGGCAGCCAGCATAAGGTCGCAATACAGTGGATGCCATCTCACTGAAGAGTGCCTGGAAATGAGAACTGATCAACTAGCTAAGGAAGGAGCAACAGAAGAGCAACCTGATGTACCTGTTAACACCAAAAGAAAAGAATCATCTAATCAATCAGACAGCCATCAACACCAGCAGAAGATGATTATTATTTTATGGACAGACCAGAACAAACCATTATCCTGAGAACAGGACACAATCGATTACACAACAACATGTACACAAAATTCAAGATTGTCAAATCAGGCATGTACACATCTGGACTGGCGCCGCAAGCAGCAGATCACATACTCAAAGACTGTCCAAAATACGACATATCTAGGCAAACCTTCTGGCCTAGAGAAACAACAGTGGAAGATAAACTTTATGGACCACACAGTGAACTGAAAAGACAGCGAAGCTTATGTAAGAAATAAAATTACAGATATAGACAAACAATTTAAGGCGAACAAAAGAAGAAGAAGAATCTCTCCTTTACCTGGTGCTGTAAGACTAAATAGGAATGGAGAAGAAGAAGAAGGGGAGAAGGAGGATGAGGAAACAAAGCAGAAAATATTTAATGTTTTCTTTCCGTGGGCTGTGAGTACACAGGTAAGACTTAGACATAAATATACAACCACACCCCTCCCCTTGAGTGACTTAGAGGTTAAGACGTCAGAGTGAACATTTAACATTTGAACATGTTAAAAAATTCCTTGACAGTTGGAAATCAAATAGTGCTGGCCAAATAGGCCTCTGCTCAAACTTCATTTCAGAATTATGAAACCTACCCACAAGAATTTCTATATATCTGTATGAATCTGCTATACGTGTTTTTGGATCCCCGCTAGTGCCGTAGAGTTTGTGCAGTACTGAGATTCTCTTTGTGCAGTCTATGGGAGGAGATTGGAAAGGATACTGGAGCACATATGTAGATATTTGTGTGCAAGGAAGACAGCACTTTACCAATATGTAAATATATATAATATCTACTTACTCATGCATCAGCAGTCTGCACAACCTGCGGGACGTCAGTGCGCTTTTGCTTAAATGATGGTTGGTTAAGGGGCTCAATCCCCTGCACCGGTCATTTGGACTTCAGTGTTGACTTCCCGATCAGAAAGCAATGGCAAACTACTGAACATAGCCTTGTCTAGAAGATCAACCTGGGGTTGGGAGTTGATGACAGCGCCCTGCAAACAACACACAACATTTTACACTCATGTATCAAGGTCTAACATAGGTACCAGAAATGCTGAGGTAAGTAATGGCGGCAGGCAAGAAACTGACCACATCACCCATCAAATACTGGTTGGTATATACAGCTATCAGGCTGACACAACATCCCCAGTGTGCCACGGGGGAGTAATGTGCTGCTTTACATTTACATTGCTTTATTGTGATATACAAGGTTAACTGGTTCAGCAGTTGTTGTTGTTGCCTTCCACTTATGCCTTTAGGTTGGGGGGGGGGGGGGGGTAATTAAGTTCCAGCGCCTATGACTAGCGCCTTTCCTCCTATTTCCTCCATGATTCATGAGCAGTATTTTGTTCTAGGGTCAAGTAAATTCCCTACCGGTTTGCTAGATCTGTCGTTGGTTCCCTACCTACTTAACCCTTTTATTTTTGCTACAACCACCACCATGTCACACTCACAGACAGGCACTGAACGAAAAGTAGGTTTGGACAAAACAAAAATGAGTGATGGAAAATGTGAAGTAGGGGTATGTCACAGTTATGACCTAAAAGTTGTTAATATTTTAGCATTAAAACAAAATTAAAGCAAGTTGCTAATGGAAAACTACTAAATTTATATTTTAATTGAGACAACATTTTGCAATGAGTACATTTTGGCTATATATAAGCCCATGGCAGATACAGGAAGTCGCTGAAGACAATTAATCATCCCATGGCAGTTAATCATCCCATGGCAGTTAATCATCCCATGGCAGTTAATCATCCCATGGCAGTTAATCAGTTCTGACAACCATGCTAAAGTATACTCTACCTGACATATTCCAGGCTGTACTATTCCCTGCTCACCTGACCTGGGCAAAGGTGGAGAACGTTATGAGGTCATCATTTATCCAGATATTGAATCACCCAAGCACGTGTATGTGTGCAGGGAGGGGTTACTGCAGAGAGTGGAGGCTTGTCCAGAGACCAGGTTAGTGCCCCTTTCACCTGTTGACTTTGTTCGAAATGTTCCCTTGTGTCTGTGTGTGTCTTTCCTTTTGTTAAGTTTCTCAGTTGTCTGTTGTGTTAATTTATTTTCAGTATCAGCTTTACAGCCGGCTTCCTGGCCTAGAGGTTAGCGACTTTTCTCCGTAATCTCGTATACTCTCGTAAGTAACAGCAGTGGTTCGAATTGCATCGGTAACTTACGGGGTATGTGAGCTGGGCGCTCAGAAAGCAATGGCAAACTACTGAGCATAATCTTGCCAAGAAATCAACAATCAGCTGAAAGATGCTGATGTTCACAGCGATGTCCTGTAAAGGATATGCAAACATTTTTTTTTATCAGCTTTACAACAGTGGTGGAACATAGAAGACCAAAGGTTGCTCATTAGCAATCACCTCCTATTTTCAGTATCAGCTTTACAACAGTGATAGAACAAAGATGATTCCACTGCTGTCATTCCTAGTCTCAGTATCAGCTTTTCAACACTTACAGTGATGGAAAAAAGATGAATAAAGATTGCTCAACAGCAATCATCCCTATTTTCAGCATCAGTTAACTTCTTCATTTGATGCCAGGTGCTTGTGTCCTGTTTATTAGTAGAGTGGAATCTATTGTCCAAGGTATGCTGGATTGTGTAGTAGTGAAAATGTTGTGGTCATTGCATTGCTTTGTAATGAAAATGTTGTGGCCATTGGTAATGAAAAAGCCGTTGTCATTGGTAATTAAAAAGCTGTGGTCATTGGGGAAAGATGTGCTGATGGATACTAAGAAACTAATTTCAACAACTGGTCACAGCTTTGTAGACACAACACTGTGGTCAATGAAACAAGAGGATGTAGACTGAAAGACTTCAGAATTGCTTGAGGTGGTGATCAATAGCATTACATAACGGCAGATGTCCCTGTGTCAGCAAGTAAAAGTTTCACAGGTTCAATATCATGCACCCTCAATATGTGCCAAAGGTGTTGGTATACTTGTGGACTTGTAACACAATGATGTACCAAGACAATATCAAAAGGGTGGAAGATCAGGACTGTTTTTTGTGCGGATAAACTGCATTGTTCGCTTCAGGCTTAAAGGCTTCTAGCTCTGAATACCAGCTTAGGGCTGGTAATTTGTTCAAGATCTGTTGGTTTCTATTATAGCATACACCAATCTGATATCTCGGGTAGTGCAATTGAATACCTAGCCTGCGTGGATAAGGGCATAAAATAAGTAGTCCCATGTGCAAGTAGCACTTCTGAGAAACCCTACAGCATTGAAAATTGCAAAGAATAGACCATAAGCTCACTGCCCTGCTATAATTGTTAGGAAATGAAATCCTGCTCAGGGATACATAGAACCTGTTATCTTGGATGAAATTTGCCTAGTAAAAGTAAACCTAAACATAAATGCATTAGGTGGCATTTCCTCGCACCAGAGTACGGCTTGTACCCTCCCAATTGCGCTTCTCTGCCTGAAGCCATTGGCACAATGTGGGGTGTTGGGTTTGGTGAGTGCCACTTAACATTTGGCGCTAACAGAAAGCAGGTAGAACCGTCTCCTGTCATATTATAGCTCAGTCATATCTGACTAAGACATCTAAGACAACATCTTAATCATATTATATGTCACACTTAGCATACTCTACTGTTTCAATCCAAGTAAACCCACCTGAATTATCCTATAGGAATTTTTCACTGACATTGAGTCCCAGTTCCACCCAGCCAAAAATGGGTACCAGAAAATCTCATGGGAAGTAAAGACGTTTGGCATGATATTGACTACATTCTCCGTTTAATGCTGATTGGTCTAAAAAGACACGTCTAGCACCATGTATTCTCAAGATAACTCATGATGGTGGGGTGGGGACCTTAACTTGGCTAACCAGCCATCTCATAAGGCACACTCAGTACTTTCCGGTAAGGGGGTGAGTTCTGGGCCTGGGCGATACTTAAAGCATGGAGGAGAAACAAGTTAATTGCATATCCTTTGTTGGATGATGCAGTCAACCCCAGCATTGTATGACTGTTTGAGATTTCTTGGCAAGTTTACGTTTAGTAGTTTGCCATTGTTTTCTGAACGACCGACACTCATACCATTGTGTGAAGACTATTGCAAGGCAGTCTGCTTCCACATTGCTCGCAGCTGGGTTTGAATGCAGAATTGTGAATTGCGTTCTTAATTCCTTCACCACAACACTATGGAGGAATAGTCATGCATAATGTTAATCAAATTACTGGAATAATCAGCATGGGAATTCTTTGGTGGCATTTCAAATCGGTTACGGAGCATGTGTAGGAATGTCCCGAATTCAGTGATATCAGTTGTCAAATTCATAATTCAGTATATTCAAGTGTGTCAGCCCACACGGGTTGCTTGCATGCGTTATAGTCCAATGTTTCTTCAGCAAGCCCGTTAGCAAAGTTAGTAGGGAATTTCACTGACAGTGTCATCATCATGGTTGGATGAGGGTTTGATGCCTGGGCTCATCACCTGCAAAGTGAGTGAAAGATTGGCCACATATTCCTCTGTGCATTTGAGTCTGAAAATTTGATGGCCCTATCACATCACTGACCCATTGGGCACATTTCAAATTCAGTATTTCTATTCCTTGTCTTCATTGAAGGTGAAAATAATACATGTGTATTTTATTGATGTATTTTCTCTTCTCAGGTATAACATCTACACCTCTGGCTGTTTGACTCCGGAGCAGTATGCCGAAGCTAAGCAGGGATCCGGTGATCTGTTTTACCCACCAGCTTAATCGTCGCGAAGAATACAAGCATAGGAGTTGCCAATTCTTTCTTATCCTCCTGGAAAGGACATACAACTAACTTCTTTATTAGCGTCTGCATATATTTCATTGGCTCAGACTTTAATAACTCTGATGTTGCGATTATTGTGATCTGTGTTCTGTTTTTCTCTTCTTCTATTTTAAGAATTTCCTGTGTTTACTTGATGCCAGATTCCCATGAATTGGTTTCTTTGGGAGTGCTCTGTCACCCACATGCAGTGTCAATCTTGCCATGTTTTTCTTTGGATTGCTATCAAGTAAAATGTTGGTGTTAGTGTTTATTGCTTCAACAACAAAAAACTAAAAAATCTTAATTATTCAAGGCAAATAAAGTTTATTTGAAGACATGATGCCAAATTCTTATGAATTGTTTTCTTCAAAAGAGCATCACATGCAGTGTCAATTTCCATGTCATCGGATGTTATCAACTAACATTTTGGTATTTAATGCTTAAATGAAACAAGTGCAACTGGCCAATCATTAATGATAATTAGAATTTGATTGTAATCAGTGTTTATTGTCACTGTTGGCTGCGATTTCAGAATTTCAACTTTGTTTTTGTTTGTATGAAATTAAAGTCTGGATATCACATTTTGCATTTGTGGGCTACTGATTGGTGAATTGACTGGAAGATTCATTGAATGATTGATTGGCGAATTGAATGGTGGATCGATTGATGCATTGACTGGTGGATTAATTCATTGATTGAATCTGTGAATTGATTGGTGAATTGACTGATGGATTCATTGATTGATGGTTTGATTGATTGGTGAATTGACTGCTGGTTTCATTGATTAATTAGTGAATTGATTGATTGGTGGAATGTTTGGTGAATTGAATAATTGGTCAGTTGATTGTCTGATAGATAGATTGATTGGTTGGTGGATTGAATAATTGGTCGATTGATTGTCTGACAGATTTATTGATTCTTAAATTGACTGGTGGATTCATTGATTGGCAAATTGAATGGTGGATTAATTGATTGGTGAATTTATTGACTGGTGTATTGATTGACTGATGGATTGATTGGTGGATTCATTGACCTGATCAATGATATAGCATTCAAGTCACACCCACATACGACTGTCTCCCTCAACAGATGGTGGTGGAGTATGTGGAGTATTTTTCACAGCGGGCCGGATAACTGAAAAAATGACGAGCCCGGGCCGCATTCTCATTCTGTACAATACTTGCGCCGTCTCCGTGGCGAAGGTTTTACAGATGCGGTTTATAATCCCACATACCCGTGTTCGAAACAGTTGCGCGCGATTTGGCAGCTGACTGCATTGCGCTGGCTTTTTACCCTATTGTATGGGTGCCGGTCGTTCAGAAAGCAAAGGCAAACCACTGAACGTAAACTTGCCAAGACATCAACAACAGCAAAAAAAAATGCTGGTGTTGACTGCAAACGTCCTGTAAAGGATATGCGACTAAGTTTAACAATACTTGCAAGCCAGAACAAAAGCTCTGGGGAAAAAAAGACGAAAAACTTAAGTTAATCATCATGGGTGAGTGTGTACAGTGCACAAAAAACAAAGACAGCCAACATATTTATTTACTAAAAAAAAAATCAGTTCAAAGATATGTGTCAATTGTTGGAAAGATTATATAACAAGCTATTTGTATTTAGAAATATAAAAAGATAAAAGTAGTCCGTAGTAGATACTGTTGTTGCGTGTTAAGTTTGAGGCCTTCACATACTCTCAGCAATGACATGAGTATGGGTGCCCAGTTTTCTTTCTCGTCGCCTTTACTTAAAAGTCAGTCCTCAGACAATTCTGAAAGTAACAACTTTAGAAGAATGTTATTTCCCTTTAAAAAAAAAAAAAACATCGTGCTCCAGGTGGGGATTGAACTCAAAACTCCGTAGGAACTGCAGATGGGGTATAAACTGCTAGCTTTCCATATATTCTAAGTCACATCTCATCATGTTCCTTTTGTACCTTGCGGTGTCGAGGTGAATTATAAACAGTGGGAGAGTGCCTGCTTATGGGCTTCATGTATCGATATTCCCGTGGACTGTTAATCTCTGTGTCCATCATTTACGTGGTCGGCCTCTTCCTCTGCTTCCCTCTGGTCTGTACATCATTGCTTGTTGGGGTATTCTATTACTTGGTAACCTATTTGCATGGATCAGAACGCTTGCTCTTAGACTCCCGGTGAGCTGATGGTTAAGTAGCGGAGTCTACCCCTTATACCGGTCAGTTGGAATAAAATGTCGACTTCTCATCCTTGACTTGGGGAGTAAATTACAAGTATCTCAAAAGTCAGAGTGGGTTCGGTTAGCCTGATGACGAGTGACACAGCAAAAATTCAATCCACAAGGACTATGTTCGAGTTGAAAAGTGAGCGAACAAAAAAGAATTACAAATATATTATTAATTAAAATAAATTTTAAAAACACCGCAAAAATATCCTCCAGGTGAGGATCGAACTCACAACCTACGCATTTCTTATCCCGTGTTACACACTGGGGAAGGTACTGTCTATAAGTAAGGCGCGCTATCCGATTGTGCCACTGGAGCCCTGAAATACAATACGTACTTTTTGAATATGACAAATTCAATCCAATCCAATCTATCAGTTCAGTCAGTTATCAGTTGGGGTATCTTCGTTGCACTCCGGACATGTCCATAGGTGCTCAGATCCTCCCCCCAGCATATGCATCAGCGTCCGGTGGCTAATAGTGCCAGTTCTGTGTTGGTTGACGAGGCGCTTTGTTTTCCCGATGTACCTCTCGCGTCTGGCTGTGCCGATTCTTACTCCCAGGTCTTTCATCCTGGAGAGCGATGTGGAATCACTGGCGTCAAAATCCTCTGTTCTCGCCATATCTTTAAGGGCGTTAATAACATCCGCACGATCCATGGGCTGGCCATCTACAGGGGGTGCAGAGCCAGCCAATTTATCAGCTCGTTCATTTCCCTCGACTCCCGCATGTCCCGGGACGAAGATGAAGGTGACTTTGCGGACAGCAGACTTCCGCAGCGACTCAGTCCACTGTCTACGTACAGATCCGGCTTCGACCTTCTGAATCATGCTCATTGAATCACTTAGTACACACACGTTGGTATAATGCTGTGATTCCAGCCATATGAAAGCCTGTGTAACTGCCATCACCTCCATCGTCATGCTGCTCGTGGTCATAGAGTGGGCACCACTGGATTCTTGAACGGTTCGGCCCGCTGAACGGGCTGTAAATGCCCACGCACTTCTCTGCTGCTTTACAACAGATCCATCTGTATAGATGAGCACTTCGGGGCTATCTGAGTGATCATAGATGAGCGCGTTAACCTCTTGCATTGACAGCGGCAGGGTTCTGCTCTCTGCACCGTCTGTCGAGTGTGATAATGCAGGAGAAGGTACACTTAAAAGCTGGAGGCACCGGCACCCATTCCTTGCCGGGGTTGATACTGGTTAGACTGCAAACCTGTCAGACGACATCTTCCGCCCGACCCATCCATGATTTGCCCCTCTTTAGCCTGTCACCCTTTTCTCTGAATACAGCGTCATGCAGAGGGTGCTGCTCATCTGCACTTATTTTTAAGTATGCACGAGCTCTCCAGATCTTGATCCTGTGTTCCATTGTCGGGAAGTCAAGGAGGTATCTCATTGCTACACAGCTGGTGTCTCTCGTGCAGCCCAAAATGATGCGCATGGCTTCGTTTTGTACCTTTTCAAGTCTTCCAATCTGTGTAGGGCTGACAGTGAGGATGGCCAGGGCATACTCGATGCGTGAAAGCACAAGTCCTTGGAACAGAAGTAATAGCAGTCTTTGCTCGATATTGGCAGTCGCCATGACTCTCATTGCTGCCAAACCTTTTCGAGCCTTCGTTATGACATAATCGACATGATCTCTGAAGGACAGGCTACGATCAAGCCTCACGCCAAGATATGTCATTGACTGGGTTCTACTCAGAATGCTCCCATCCATTCCTCCTGCCGGCAGGTCTGTTTTCACAATATGGTTGTTTAGTGAGAACCATGTAACCGTTGCCTTTGCAGGGTTGACAAGGGCGTCGGCATCAGCATACCATGAGGAAATTCGATCTAGTTTCGCCCTGCATATGGTTGGCAACCGCCTGTCTATCTTTGGTACGAATACCCCCTTTCAGCCTTCGAGTTTTCGACGTGGCTATAATTGGGGTATTTATGGTGTAGCTTGTAGTTTGTCTTTCGTACATTGGGCTGCTTGTTGTCAGCTTCTGATGGGTTGATTGTGTTCATTCCATTCTTAGGTTTTTCATGTCTGGCCAGAGTCGCGAACTTGTTGATGCCTGGATTAATTGTGTACCCACTGCGTCAAATGGTGCTGTTTCCTTCAGGTAGCTTTACCAGTTGTTGTCTCTCCTGGTGTTCCTTCTATTTCCCAGTCTTGGGTTGCCTTTGAATCGCCAGTTCGATCTTGGTGGGGAACGATATCGTCCCATGGCCTCCCTATCCATTCGGTCTTGGTCTGAGTAGCCATATGACAAAAGATAATAACCTGGTATCATTTGGTATTGAATGAAATGTCAACAACGTGGATGAGACAGCAGAGAAACAACAAACACTCCGGATGAACGAAGAAGTAGATGAAGGAGAGGGGGAAAGGAGAACAAGAAGACGGAGAAGTAGAAGGTGATAAAGACGAAGAAGAAGAGTAGAAGAAGATGATGATAAAGAAGAAGGGACGCAAAGGTGTTTCCAAGGCACCAAGGCCGGGTTATATACTGGCCAAGACCTATTGACGCGTCCTCGTGGAGTGTCCTGGGCAACAGGTCCCTTCGGGGTCCTGGCTAAAGTCAGTAAGGATCGCCGATTCCCCCGAAGTCGGAGAGTGTCTGCCTGTACGGCGAGGAACCACCAGTCTGCACACCAATAAGCCAGACATGGGACAACGGATACTCACGCAAACCTCAGGTCCTGTATGACATCACACTGATGTTGGACAACAGGATGCCTTCATCAGACATACAGGACTTCGCGCTGGAGCTCAAGCCAACGAACACAAGCAAGCAAGCATAAAGAAGAAGCAACAAACACACACCGATACAACTACATGAAAAACCCTACATGAAAATATGTGTGTGTGTGTGTGTGTGTGTGTGTGTGTGTGTGTGTGTGTGTGTGTGTGTCTATATATATATATATATATATATATATATATATATATATATATATATATATATATATATATATATATATATATATATATCAGGAAAGAGCAGCACAACTAATGACTAATGGGCCAGAAAGCTCGTTGTTTGATTGGTAGTTGGTTGCTGAGCTTTGATGAATTTACCGGGATATCTGAGCGCCCATTGAAGTGCCACGAGTGTAATGATGGTATTTGCACAGAACTTCATCTTTGTCGTTCACCCCATCACTGCCGCCACCACCACCAGTACCAAGACTTTCGGCTCTTTCTTCTTATCCCCCCCCCCCCCCAATCCATCTCTTGCTCTCGTAGCAGATTACCTTCGATGCTGGGCCATTGTTGGTAGATGATGGTGTTTCGTTCTAACGAGATGGTCAAACTTAACCCATTTGATCTTCTGTCTTTCAATATATGTGGTACAAAGCTTTGATCCCACTGTCTGTCGGTAACATCATTTCTTACTCAATCTTGGATAGTTGTCAGCGCTACTGAAGCATCTCATCTCACAGGTGTTGATTTTACATAAGTGTTATTTAGGATAATGTCTAAGTTTGACAATGATAGCATAGGGTTGGTGTTAAAATGCTATTTATTATTTGTCGTTTTGCGGACATAGGTGTATTTGGATATTTCAATATGAGTGATAGTTGATAGAAAGCACACTTGCTTTTTGACATCTGATTTTCATTTCTTTGTCTGTTCTATCAACTTCTGTGATCATTTTTTGTGTGTGGGGGGGGGGGGGGGGGGGGGGTTGCATATCCCTTGCAGGACAGTTGCAGTCAACACCGGATGTTTTTCAGCTGATGTTGATGTACTAGGCAAATTTTGCGTTCAGTAGTTTGTCATTTCTTTCTGAACGACCGGCTCCCACACCAACACGTTATAACACAACGCGACACGGTCTGCGGCACAAATCTGTCGCGGCTGCTTTTCGAACGCCTGCCAAGCGGCTCACAAACCGCGTTAGCAACACTTTGGCCACGATACCTGTGATCATGCTTCCAAGATATTTGAATTATTTAACATGTTTCAGAGATGTGTTGTGTGTTGAACGCGGGTAAACGAGATCTCGAACTGCGTCCGTAAAATCTTCTCCAAGGAGCTGGCCAAGGAAAACAAAACCCAAATAAATTTATGCTAGGGACATAGCATTATTAAAGGGACGTTATTCGAATATAAAAATTATTTTATTCTTTATTAAGGAAACATCACATACGCAATTAATTTATTCAAAATTTAAGATGTTAAATACGAAAAGACAATTTTATTAAGACTAGTCATAAGATGTTAAGAAATACTTTAAGAGTAAATAATAATTTTCCATTATATTTTTAACTTCAAAATTTTCTAATCTACTTTACATTTCGCAATTTAATTATATATAGTGCTTCATAACATATCGCTATTAATATTATTTGACCCTGGTTTCTCTTCACAACGTGTATGTGGTAGCTGGAGTATTTTCTCGTCTTCTTTACTTGCATCAGGGTGACCAGATCGCCGTGATCAAAAGAAGCCAAGTTACGAAATAAAAAAAGCCAAAATAAAACCAAACACTGTCCAGTACAAAATGAAAAAGCCAAGAAAAAAGCCAAACATTGCCTAGTAAAAAGATATATTAAAAATATACTTATATCACATGAAGACCTCTTCTTCAAATAAGTATTCCTCTTCATTGTTGAAATTCAGTACAGGATTCATTAGAATATACTATTCCAGCTTTGAAATCATTCAACATTTTGGATGAAGGTACAAATTCATTTCAGCACTTGTTTGAAGATAATGGTTCTGCTCTAATTCTAATAATTGCTTCTAAGAGAGACAGCTGAAGTCTATTCCTTGCTTTGGTTTTTATGCATGTTAAAAGAGAGAACATCCTCTCCACTGCGGTATTGCTAATAAGTGTTATTAAGCAAGTAAGAACAAAAGAAGCAAGCTCTTTAAATTGGGGATGTTTCATGACTCCATGCCAGAACTGCTCTGCATTTTTAGGCAGTCCATTTTCTTTAAATTATTCTTCTTCCTTCCAATCTATAAAATTTTCTGTATTGTTCTTCAATAATAGTGTGGTTTTCTTCAGCCAAATTCAAAAAGGGCAATTTCGACGCTTATAATGCAAAAATAGTTCTTCATGTAATTCGTGAGGATCTGCCTTACTTTTCTGAAAAAAAGGCTATTTAACCTTTCGAATTCCTGCACAATAGGGGTTGCGAAATGAAAATAAAGGTAGTTTCTTTAATCTAGAAGCATTTCCTTTATAAGTCGTGACTTAAATTTAGTGTAATAATTTGCTAATTCAGCAGAAATAAAATAAGCCTTGAGTTCTTCCCAATTTATTAGAATGTTGAACATTACTTTTCCCCGGACAAGCCAGCGAATAGAAGAAATTTTCTCAAAGGAAGTGATGCAGTTCTAGCTTGCTGAAATTCTGTCGATGAGTTCATAATTTTGAATAAATCTTTAAATGCTTCTCGTCTTAGATTGCTATGTCTAAACCAATTTGGTATTTCTATCAGCAAAAATCCAATGTTTGAAGGTAGTTTTGACACTGCATATTTGATGCACAATGCTAATGAATGGCAAACACACTTATACTGAACACATGAAGGAGATACATCTGTCATTCTGGACCAAACTGAATTGTTGCATCCAACCATACTGGAAGCACCATCAGATGCAAAACCAATGCAATTTTTTAATGATTGATTACATTTTTCAATTTCATCCTAATTTTCAGCTAATTTAACTTTGTCATCACTTTTCTTGCTTATTGTCACCACTGAAAGTGTTTTTTGTGAAGAAGATGGCGCGCTCCGCTTGTGTTTTTCTGTTGTTGCATGATTTGCGAGATTTGAAAATCTTGGAACAATATTACAATGGCACAGTTTGCAATATGCCTGTTCAGAACCGTCAGTGGATTTCTTGAGTCACACAAATGTCTTTTCCCATTGATCATTATATTTCCGATTAGTATCATAAGATGGTTTCCACTTTGGCACGATAATAGGTTCAGTCAATAATATTCATAAGAAATACTTGCGAGTTGCGACTCGCGATTGCTATGAAGGTATAATTAATTTGAAAACTTAACTACTAAACAGTAAGCTGCGCAGTGCTTCAGTGCGCATAGAACATGGCCAGATAAGCTTATCATTTTGCATTTGTTTTTGCTTAAAAATAGTAACACAAGACAACAAGTAACTTGAAAAATTCAAAAAAGAGGCATATACCATTACAAATTGCAAGAAAGCCAAAAAAGCCAAAGCAAACTGATTTTCTGACGCCAAACCTGTTTTTAAAAAGCCAAATTTGCCAAATTTGGCTTTAAAAAGCCAATCTGGTCACCCTGGCTTGCATTACTAGTAAGAACAAAATTCCAGCTAGCATGATAATATCTACTACTAACATAGCGTATTGACGTCCATGTTTTGTTCTTCCTCCATACCAACTGGAAACCAGCAAAGAAGTCTGCTGCATCCAGCACAAAAACCATTCAGATTTTAGATCTTGCTGTGGCAGTAGGATGTCCGAGCATCACAGAGAGAGCGCCCACGCTTGGTATCACTACACCTGCAGGATCCCTTCTAGGAAAAAGTCTGGGTTTGGCCTTAAAACAATTTTGACTCAAACAACTCTCTCCATACTGAACCATCATCGTTCTATAGATTCCTGAAGGTTTCACACCCTCTGACCACAAAAAAGGAACAATGCTGTCTCCTCTCCTGCAAAAAAAACCCCGGAAAAAACCAAGTTGTGTTCAGACAGTGTAACAGCAACTAAATTTTGAGTTTCGTGTGTACTTCCTGTGTAATTTAAAAAGTACACCAAAATTAGCAGACGATATACAGAAAGTTAAATACTTGTGACGATTGTAAAAATCTTTTCGATTCTATAAAAGGTAATACACCAAGTATGTACTTATTTATTTTGATTAGTGTAATATTAGAATCATATCTTGATTAATGTATTCATATTACCGACTTTTTCTCGTTAATATGAAGAAACGTCAAGCAATGACACTAAGAAATTAAATAATTATTGTAATTTATCGTATTTCTTGAATGTCAAAATTACTTCCCTTGTATTTATTAATTACACAAAGGGCCATAAGTTGAAACATATTCATTAATGTGTATTGTATAAACAGACATTTTGTTGCTAAATGGCTAACACAGCGGGTAGGCGTCCACTAAGCATGGCAGAGAGCTGCCGACATTGCAAACCAACACAAGAGCTCCTGGCCAAGTGAGGTCGGAGTTTGAGTGTTTTATACGACTTATATAAAAAGTCGTATTTCAGTCTGGCTAAATGGATGTTGTTTCAACAACCATATTATTACGTTTTTTTTTTTTCAAATTGCTGCGAGGTAGATGCGAGAAGCTGGTACTACTGATCTGACTGGGGATTAATGCAGTGAAAGTAACCAGCCATCGTGGGGGATGAGACCTGATTTGTGTTAACAGTTGAACTTCACTTGTCATTGAGTGCAACTTACATTTTTCGTATATATTTCTATGCCATATGTGTATTTTCATGCATAAAACAGGAAAAGGGTAGACTCTGACATGAATTTAACACTACCCCAGTATGTACATACATCATGAATGAAAGATGGCATCTTTCATTGAGGTACCCGGGGAGAATGTCAGAGCCTAACATGGGATAGCTATGCAGGAACATCGTTACGCCACCCGGCGGACAAGAGTTGTCGGCTGACAAGATTGTTACCTGACACGCGACCAGCGGCCAGGCCGACGATACCAGACGCACGCATGCCACGTGACGCCACTAGAGGCGGTCGGCAGTTTGCGTGCTAGCCTCAGACCGAGCTGGGACCTGAGACTGGACGGACGTGTGCGGGGAAAGCAAGGCGTTTGTGTGGATCTCTGTGGTTGAAAGCCGAACGACTGTCATCTTGAGCGTCAGACTTGTGAGCTGTATTGTGGTTGTGAGCGTCGTGAGTTATATATTGTATATTGTTGTAATCATCGTTCTGCATTTAATATGGCAATAAATCCATAGAACGTTGTGTCGTTGAGTTTTACGTCGAATCACGTTATACTTGTACTGTCTCACACGTGTTAGCTAAACGAGCCAATTATAAGATCCTGACATGTGTGTTATTCTAATATAAAATTTATTTTATTATTTATTAAGGAAACATCACATACGCAATTAATTTATTCAAAATTTAAGATTTTAAATACGAAAAGACAATTTTGTTTAGACTTGTCGTAAGAGATTAAGAAATACTTTAAGAGTAAATAATAATTTTTCATTATATTTTTAACTTCAACATTTTAAAATCTACTTTATATTTCACGACTTAATTATATATAAGTCTTCATAACATAGCTATTACTATTATTTAACCCTGGTTGCTCTTCCAACGTATCGCGGCCTGATGTTGAATTAGTTCCCATGAATGGGGCAGTTGTATGTCTCTTCACATAATATAAATACAAATAATTTTTCATTATATTTTTAACTTCAAAATTTTTAATCTACTTTACATTTCACGACTTAATTATATATAATTCTTCATAACATAGCTATTACTATTATTTAACTCTGGTTGCTCTTCACAACGTATCGCGGCCTGGTGTTGAATTACAGTTTCCATGGAAGGGGTAGTGACAGTGGTATGTCTCTTCACAACGTTTGACACAACCCGGCTCTGGTTTCTCTTCACAACGTATAAATATTTCGCCTATTGTCTTTCTTTAACCGTGTGAAATTCATTATATACGGAGTTACGTATTGAAAAGAAAGTTTGTTATTAAAGTGTGTTATTCTAAAGGATATTGATAGAAAATGACAAGTTCATCTCTAACACTGGCGTCAGATGTGCTCAACAGAAACCTGCTCCACCGCTCAGGTACAATTGTTGTGTCACTGTCCGGCCCTGGAGCCGCCGCCAAGTCAACTCCAGCGTTCATGCACTCGCTGGATTGGCTGGCGTGCCGCTAGGCGCAATAGTCAGTCTACACAGGTATGAGTCACCGACACGGTGGTTCGTGACTTTAACAGAAGTTGTGCATGTCAAACTGTACGATAAGCTACATCGGGTACATTTACAAGTACCGAATTCGGACATTAATATTTGTCTGGAGCATGTAGACAAAGAAAGGCAAAAACTTACTTTGCATTGGATCCCAGCGGCAATGAAGATAGAGGGTGTTAAGGCAATCGCCATACATGCCACTGGGGACCCGAATGTGGAGGTATTTCCACTAAAAAAAACTCTGGAGGTAAATGGGGAGCCTTGTGTAACCCCGTCCAGGACATCCCCCATTACATAAATCTAAACATAACAGGGGTTACCAAAAACACTCACAAAATTCTGATAACATTACCCAGCAGGAGAACTGCTTGTCATGTGTGTGGTATGAACGACCACTGGTCCAACAAATGTCCAGCCAAATATACAAACAAGCCTGTTGTGGCATAAGAAGATGTAATAAATTTTCCACCTCTGAGAAGGCAAGGACCAGCACAACATCAACAAAACGAACAACGTGGAAAACAATTTGAACAACAGCCCACACAACAAGAAAAACAACAAACGGATACGCCAACAGACAATCACGAAAACTACATTCTGGAAACACAAACAGAAGAACCCTTTACAACTGTTTTCCACTCCAAAACCAGAAAAAGACAACTACGAGGATTGCTTGCTTGCTTGCTTGTGTTCGTTGGCTTGAGCTCCAACGCGAAGTCCTGTATGTCGGATGAAGGCATCCTGTTGTCCAACATCAGTGTGATGTCATACAGGACCTGATTTTTGCATGAGTATCCGTTGTCCCAAGTCTGGCTTATTGGTGTGCAGACTGGTGGTTCCTCGCCGTACAGGCAGACACTCTCCGACTTCGGAGGAATCGGCGATCCTACTGACTTTAGCCAGGACCCCGAAGGGACCTGTTGCCCAGGACGCTCGACGAGGACGCGTCAATAGGTCTTGGCCAGTATATAACCCGGCCCTGGTGCCTTGGAAACACCTCTGCGTCCCAACTACGAGGATTAAGTCCAAACTCAACAAGCAGTAATAAGGAAGAAGAAGAAGAAAACTCACGAACCAAATCAACGCCAAAAAAAGAAGGAAAGACAAACCGAAAATACTGACCAAACCATCAGCAACGACACCTTTGATGATAAAACTAAATCAGAATTGACATCTAAGAACACTACTGACACTGACACTGACACCGAAGAAGACGGCCTACTGTTTTAACATCTACAATCAGATCACGTCTGCGCCAAGACAACAAGGAAAAAATAACCTTCTCAACAAGACAACCTAGTTCGTATCTGATTACTTATTACTGTTAGTCAACAATATCATTTGCTTGTTTTGATTAATTTATGATGACTAATGATATTATTATTATTAGTTTGAACATTTCAGGTTTACGCACAAAACAAAAACACATCGTCACACTCATACACAAATACAAACCCGACTTCGTTCTCCTACAAGAAACAAACATATGCGAATACACACACGCAAAGCAAATCACTACACAATTAGGGCTCAGACACTCATGCTTCAGCCTGTCGACACATCGTACGGGTTCTGGAGCCGCTATACTGCAGACTTCAGACAAATGGGAAATTACTGGCACACACAAGGACGACCAAAGTGACATTACCATCATACACGTTAGAAACAACACACACACATACGGTTTAGTCAACATACATACCCCAGCAAATTACAGCTACTAACCACAATTCTTTGAACACTTAAAAAACCTATTAGCACAGACATTCAGAGGGAGGCATGTTGTTTTAGCAGGTGATTTTAATTGTTGTTTAGCTTCGGCTGACATAATAGGCGGGGAAGTGAAAACGCAGTTAAGAAGAGCTGGCCGAAACGACATGAATCAACTCGATACATTGCAATACATAATTGACACACATAACCTAGTAGACGCATTCAGGCACAAATACCCCAACAGTCACGATACAACGCACAGAAACCATGCACATAACAGATCATCTAGGTTAGATAGAATATATTTACCATCAACACACCACATAACACAAACTAAACACTTATAAGAAACTCTCCAGTATACAGATCACAAAGCAATACTAGCACACATCACTATAAATAACACACCCACACAGCCTTTCAAACGATCACCACACTGGAAATTTAACAACACATTACTCCAAAACACAGAATATATACAATATATGACAGACCTGATACATTCATACACTGAAAGTATACCAACTGACAACATTACACAATACTGGGAACTTACTTAAAAACACAATACGGAGCAGGACACAACAACTAGCATCCATCATACACAAGCGTAGACTACAACAAGAACAGATCATACAAACAGCAATAAATTTAACAAAGCAAACCGACAGAAACTCACCATACTTGCATGCATTAGAAATGCAACTGGAACAACACCAACAGCACAGATACCTGGGTGCACTAATTAGAACAAAACTCAACACCATCACACAAGAGAACCCAGCAAACAATACATGGCAATAGAACAAAACATACAGCATAGCAAACAGATAAACACAATAATAGACATGCAAGGAATCACACAAACAGAAACCACACGTATAACAGAAGCATTCCAACAATACTATACACACTTATTTACAGCAGAGACAGTAAACACACAAATACAAGATAGCTTCTTACAATATACAAAAAAGATATCAGACACAGACAAAGAGATATTGGACACACAATTGACATTAGAAAACATAACACATGCACTTATTAAAATGAACAAAGACAAGACAAAGCACCAGGAAAAGACGGATTAACAGAAGAATTCTATCAACAATTCTTTCCTATCATAGGTAACCTTCTTCTAAAAGTCTATCAAGAAGCCTTTGACAAACAAGAACTCCCTGATAGTTGCAACATATCTTATATAACACTTATACACAAAGCAAAGACAGATAAGAAGACACAACTGAAAAATTACAGACCAATTTCACTTCTTAACACAGATTACAAAATTCTGGAAAAAATCACTAGCACACAAAATCACACAGTTCCTACCAAAACTAGTACACCCAAACCAGCAATGTAGTGTACAGAATAGGAATATACAAAACCACACACACCTCATTAGAGACATTATAACGTACACACACCAGAAAGACTGTCAATCCTCCCTCTTGTCTTTGGACAAATAGAAGGCCTTTGACAGAATCGCACACTCCTATTTGCACAAAACCCTAGAACACTGCAATATAGGACAGTACTACAGAAAGTGCATACAGATTTTGTATAACAACCCTGAAAGCAAAGTCTTAGTGAACCATTCACTGACTGCTAGCTTCAGGCTGACAAGATCTGTAAGACAAGGGTGCCCACTATCACCACTTCTGTATATACTGACACTAGAGCCATTATTAGAAAATATCAGACAAGATACCAGCATTAGAGGCACTTTCATACAGGGAATAGGAGAGCAAAAGGTCATTGCTTATGCAGACGATACTGCATTCTTCCCTACAAGCAACACATCCATCAGAAACATAATGCACACCTTCTCCCACTTTGGGAAAGGCAGTGGAGCCAAAATTTATATACAAAAATCACAAATTATGGGCCTGGGAAAGTGGAAACAAAAGTCTGATTTCCCTCCAGACCTAACACATACACACAATATGAAACTGTATGGGATCATATTTCCATGTGACCCCAGAACAACACACAGAGAAACATGGCTACAACTAACACACCAAATCACAGACATGCTACATAGGTATAAATACAAAACATCAACAATATTTGGTAGAAGCATAATAGTTAACACATACATCATACCAAAAATAATATACTTAGTGACAGTGTTAAACCCTCCAAAACAGACAATCACAGACATAAATAAACAGATAAGACATTTCATATTTAGTAAGACAAATCACATCATACAGCATAAAACTCTCATTCAGGATAAGAAACAAGGAGGAATAGCACTTCAGGACATACAAACAAAAATACAAGCACTTAGAATCAGCCACATAGGTAATATTATCAGACATCCAGAACAACATAGATTGGCATCATATTATATAGCACACAAAATAAAACATCTCACAAAACTAAACAATGCAGCAGCACATTATCAGGGCATACTACCATCTTTCTATCACACATGTATACAGGCAATACAAGGACATGAACATTTAATACATTTATATTTTAATTAAGACAACATTTTGCAATGAGTACATTTTGGCGATATATAAGCCCATGACAGATACAGGAAGTCGCTGAAGACAATTAATCATCCCATGGCACTTAATCATCCCATGGCACTTAATCATCCCATGGCAGTTAATCAGTTCTGACAACCATGCTAAAGTATACTCTACCTGCCATTTCCAGGCTGTTCTATTCCCTGCTCACCTGACCTGGGCAAAGGTGGAGAACGTTATGAGGTCATCATTTATCCAGATATTGAATCACCCAAGCACGTGTATGTGTGCAGGGGGGGGGGGGGGGGTTACTGCAGAGATTGGAGGCTTGTCCAGAGACCAGGTTAGTGCCCCTTTCACCTGTTGACTTTTTTCGAAATGTTCCCTTGTGTCTGTGTGTGTCTTTCCTTTTGTTAAGTTTTCCAGTTGTCTGTTGTGTTAATTTATTTTCAGTATCGGCTTTACAGCCGGCTTCCTGGCCTAGAGGTTAGCGACTTTTCTCCGTAATCTCGTATACTGTCATAAGTAACGTGACGATGGTGAGAATCAGCAATGGTTCGAATCGCGTCGGTAAATTACGAGGTATGTGAGCCGGCCGCCCAGAAAGCAATGGTAAACTACTGAGCGTAATCTTGCCAAGAAGTCAACAATCAGCTGAAAGATGCTGATGTTGACAGCGATGTCCTGTAAAGGATATGCAAACATTTTTTTTAAATCAGCTTTACAACAGTGGTGGAACACAGAAGAACAAAGGTTGCCCATTAGCAACCGCCTCCTATTTTCATTATCAGCTTTACAACAGTGATAGAACAAAGATGATTCCACTGCTGTCATTCCTAATCTCAGTATCAGCTTTTCAACAGTTACAGTGATGGAAAAAAAAAGATGAACAAAGATTGCTCAACTGCAATCATCCCTATTTTCAGCATCAGTTAACTTCTTCATTTGATGCCAGGTTGCTTGTGTCCTGTTTATTAGTAGAGTGGAATCTATTGTCCAAGATATGCTGGATTGTGTGGTAGTGAAAATATTGTGGTCATTGCATTAATTGGTAATGAAAAAGCTGTGGTCATTGGTAATGAAAAAGCAGTGGTTATTGGTAATGAAAAAGCTGTGGTCAATGGTAATGAAGAAGCTGTGGTCATTGGGGAAAGATGTGCTGATGATAAGAAACTAATTTCAACAACTGGTCACAGCTTTGTAGACACAACACAGTGGTCAATGAAACAAGAGGATGTAGACTGAAAGACTTCAGAATTGGTTGAGGTGGCGATCAATAGCATTACATAACGGAAAATGTCCCCTGTCGGGAGGGGGGTTGCGTGGTCTTGAGGTATGGTGTCCGCCTCGAGTGCTGGAGGTGCCGGGTTCAAGCCCCGGTGGTGACCGGGACCTTTTCTCGTGGACCTCTAGTAATAAAATTTCCCCTGGTCTCTGGGTAGTGAGATCGGACGCTCGTGTGTATTGTTGCGCACGTAAAATATTCCTTGGCAGTTGGAAATAGAAAAAGAGTAGCCTAACGGCGCTGCCCGGGCAAAATTTGATTTAGATATCTACCCAAAGTATTTTAGGATCCTCGCCGGTGCTACGGAGTTCGTGCACTGAGCTGAGTTTCTCCAGACTCAGGCTTGAGTTAGGAGGAGAACGGAGCACTTATGGGTTGCACCCGTGTGCCGTGATGTTGTTCCATCGACTAAACTAAACTAAACTAAGATGACCCTGTGTCAGCAAGTAAACGTTTCACAGGTTCAATATCATACACCCTCAATATGTGCCGAAGGTGTTGGTATACTTGTGGACGTGTAACACAATGATGTAACAAGACAATATCAAACGGGTGGAAGATCAGGACTGTTTTTTGTGTGGATAAACTGCATTGTTCGCTTCAGGCTCAAAGGCTTCTAGCTCTGAATACCAGCTTAGGGCTGGTAATTTGTTCAAGATCTGTTGGTTTCTATTATAGCATACACCTCTCTGATCTCTCGGGTAGTGCAATTGAATACCTAGCCTGCGTGGATAAGGGCACAAAATAAGTAGTCCCATGTGTAAGTAGCACTTCTGAGAAACCCTACAGCATTGAAAATTGCAAAGAATAGACCATAAGCTCACTGCCCTGCTATAATTGTTAGGAAAAGAAATCCTGCTCAAGGATACATAGAACCTATTGGATGAAATTTGTCTGGTAAAAGTAAACAGAAACACAAATGCATTAGGTGGCATTTCCTTGCACCAGAGTACGGCTTGTACCCTCCCAATTGCGTTTCTCTGCCTGAAGCCATTGGCACAATGTGGGGTGTTGGGTTTGGTGAGTGCTACTTAACATTTGGCGCTAACAGAAAGCAGGTATAACCGTCTCCTGTCATAATATAGCTCAGTCATATCTGACTAAGACATCTGAGACACAATCTTAATCATATTATATGTCACACTTTGTATACTCTACTGTTTCAATCCAAGTAAACCCACCTGAATTATCCTATAAGATTTTTTCACTGACATTGAGTCCCAGTTCCACCCAGCCAAAAATGGGTACCAGAAAATCTCATGGGTAGTAAAGACGTTTGGCATGATATTGACTACATCCCCCTTTGAATGCTGATTGGTCTAAAAAGACACGTCTATCACCACGCATTCTCAAGTTAACTCATGGTTGGGAAGTGGGGACCTTTACTTAGCTAAACAGCTATCTCATAAGGCACACTCAGTACATTCCAGTAAGGGGGTGAGTTCAGGGCCTGGGCGATACTTAAAGCATGAAGGAGAAACAAGTTAATTGCATATTCTTTGCTGGATGGTGCAGTCAACCCCAGCATTGTATAACTGTGATTTCTTGACAAGTTTACGTTTAGTAGTTTGCCATTGTTTTCTGAACGACCGACACTCATACCATTGTGTGAAGACTAGTGCAAGGCAGTCTGCTTCCACATTGCTCGCAGCTGGGTTTTGAATGCAGAATTGTGAATTGCGTTCGTAACCCCTGTGACGGGATGAGTCTAGATCACTATGCAAACACCACCAATATTACGTTAGCTGAATTACTATTTACATTCTGGATTCAGTAGGCAGCTAAATTACTAATAATGACGTCATGTTGGCGACGCAGACATTTGCTGCACTAAAACTACACACTGTACTATTGGGGACAGCACATTTCCACGTCATCATCAAATGTCACAAGGGAAATCCCCTGTCGTCAACCCTTATTAATATCAAGTCTAATGACTGGGGATATATGGCCGTCACTCCCTAGCAACGGGAAAACAGCGATATGCTAATAGTACGGCTGCACCGGAAATTGTGACTAACCACTTCCGTCCGGTTCACAATGACTATAGCTGAGGTGCTAGGCAGACCTTACATTAAATGAGCTGCCATATCCAGTGGCATCCTTGGTAGATTATACCAAAACCGATCTTTATTGCTGCAATAAGACTGGGGGTGAGTGTAGTAACATAATAATTACGATTATAGTAAGAAGTGTGTACACATTTATATTCTGATATTGGGAAAACCCAAAACTGTCCCGACCATGTATATTTATGAAACGTGGTATTTGAAAGGGGAGACATTGAGAGAAAACATGTGAGGCCTAGATATATTTATAGATAAAAATATATATAGATATAATGTATGAACCTTACTGATTATTTTCATATGCATTTTGTGAATGTATTTACATGTATATTTTGTTGAAAATATGATAACATGATTTTGCCATGTGGGCAGAAGTAGAAGAGACATGTGGAACATGATTCTCACATGCCAGCAATAATACTAGGCGATTTATATTCAAACATAAATTTGCTTACCCCTGATTCACCACCATGCCGAACTACACGACACTGACGGTCATAAGTTCAAAGCAAATACTATGTGGTGAGGAATCAGAATTTGGGGAGTAAATAACTCCACAAGGGATAACTGAGACATCCTACAGCCCAATGCCTGGAATATCTCAGCCCCCTTGCTTGCCTGCTGGCCTTCTTCTTATCTTTTAGCTCGTATATTCTGTGGGGTATACCTCACGACTTCATGGCGACACTTGATTGCTTTATGCCTAATGACTGATGTGGGATTAGGTTGAATTATTGTTGGCCCTTCCTTAGCTATCTAGGGAAACATCCTGGCTGCCCAGGACTTCCTCACCATGGTGTTAAGGAATACACCAGTAATTAATTATTGCATATGAGTCACTTCAAGTTTTACAACCATGTACATTTTGTAATGCCTTTTTCAAACAAAGATTTGTCTACATGTTCTACTCCAATGGACCATGTGGTCTTAGAATGTGTCCACTTCTGGACCCTTTTTCACCTTGTATCATCATGTCATACAAGGTATAGCCAAGCTGATAAGAACTATTGGCCTTTGCTTTTGATACAGAATAGCAGAGAGGAATTGTTTTATTCCTGTTCTGCATCTGACACATACACAACAGACACACAACACCAACACTCAGACACATTGTTATTGTCAAGACACTAAGGAGTCTGCAACTGTTTGTTTGATTTAAGGAGCCTCGCTGCTGATACTGCTGACACCTAACTGGTCCGGTTACTGAAACTTTGAGCCACCAACTAGTGGAGACGGAACCTGGAATCCGGAGGAGCATCGTACACCTGTCGAATGCCAGGGTCGACTCCAAGACATAATCCAAACGAAAGCCAGCACTATTCCTAAACGAGATCAGATTATCTCAGGTGACTCTGTGTCTACATGTGTTCTGAGTGTGTCACTGTCTGGATGGTGTGAATGATGACATGCTATCTGTCTAAGCATCAGAAAACTATTTTATTTTTGTACCTGTAACATAAATGTAACTATCATAGTTCACCAGTTGAACCACAATTTTCATTTTCTCTTTTATTATTAAAGAGTATTATTGTTTTATACTTTCACCAACGTACTCCACTCGTGATCATTTTGAACGCAAGGTGTGCGCGTGAGTGCGTGAAAGTATTTAAAACAGGGGGCTCCATCAATTGACGAAGGATCACCGACAGATAAACTAGGCATTCGTGTTAGGGCTTCCTACATACACGAGTGTTCTTCACCTTCTGCCTTTGTCTACCAAGTGAATCCCAGTCTCTTCTATCGGGACCATCCCTTTAGACATTCTTGTAACGAGCCATAATTTCTAGAGACTGTCGGCAAACTCTTGGATAGGGATTTCTGTCTATTTCAATAGAAACACCCTAACGGTCGGTGACAACTGTGGTCTCGGTCCGGGATCTACCCACCTAATTAGAAATATTTCTAATAAATTGTGTTACTTGGTACAAAAATTTTTTTTTCTCATCTCAGTAAAGGGTAGAGTAGTTTAGGAAACTCTGTAATTAGTTGTTTCCATTCGATTGAGAGAGTGAAAGTGTGTTTTGTATCATTGTTTGTACTAACCATTTTTGTGTATGTACTAATAAGATTTGTAAATTATTGCAATTGTATTAGTATAACTTGAATTGGGAAGTAGTATAATATTGATATAGAAATTGTAGTCCACTGATCACTCACCCTCTCAGTCAAAACTCAGTCATGAGTTCATCAGCAGATTTGCACGCAGCAGCGGTAGCTATGGGGTTATCGGAGCCCGAAGCAGCCAAATATGTCCATGATATGGAGAGGGAGTTAAGGAAAGAAGACAGGGAAGATAAAATACGTAGGCATGAACTCGAGCTTAAGAAACTGGAAGCAGAGACAGAGCTTAAGAAAATCGAGGCCGAGGCTGAGAAAGAACTTAGGCAGTTACAGGAAAACGAAAAAATCCGACAGCATGAGTTTAGGATGAAAGAGCTAGAAAACCAAGCTCTATCAGCAACCTGTTCTAACGCCAGCTCTCCGGCACCCAGCATTGAAACCCAGCTACATTCGACTTCTCATGTGGGTCCTATGAGTTTTCCTTTGATGCCGTTCGAGGAAAATCAGGAACAATTGGATAGTTACCTTCAGAAATTCGAGAAATTAGCTGAGTCATTTGGGTTGGCTAGGGAACACTGGAACTTGAAGCTTTCTCAGGCACTGAGGGGACAAGCGTATGTAGTCTTTCAGGGACTACCTCCAGGCCATGAACACTTCTTATGAAAGTTTGAAATCGGCTTTATTGAAGAGATATGAGTTAACCTCAGCTGCTTATCAGCGGAAATTCCGAACCGCAAGACGTCTGAAGGGTGAGTCATTCTCACAATTGTCCGCTCGTCTGCAGAGTTATCTCTGTAAATGGGAGACATTGGGAGAGTATGAACACTCCTATGCGGGCTTGCGGGAGATGGTTTTATGTGAGCAGCTGAGGAACTGTATGTCGAAGCCGATGGAAACTTTCATCGTTGAACAAGGGGCACAAACACTGGAGGAAATGATAGTCTTGGCTGAAAGATATCTGACTGCCCATGGGGACTCGGTCCCAACGCAACCTCCCCAACCTCAACAGAACCCACCTCCAACCAATCAGGGACAAACCCCTAGCAATATACCAGCAGACCAGAGGCAACCTCAGCAGCAGCATAACAAAAAACAAACCACATCTGGGGCTAGAAAACCATACTGCACGAATTGTCATAATAATTCCCACAGTACGGCAGACTGCAAGCGCAGAACAAAACCCCAGATTGCGGCTTGCTTCTCGGTAGGGAAGAAAACCACTACACTACCACCGCCTCCCGAAATGAGAGGACATCGAGTGGTAGAGAAGATCAATGTCAATGGACAGTTGGTCGAGTGTCTCCATGATACGGGTTTAACGTATGATGCCATAATAGCATCACACTTAGTAAAACCTGGTCAGTTGACGCAAAACATGGTTGAAGTTATGGGTGCGACAAGAAGTTCGCCTACCCTAACTTTACCAATAGCCCAAGTGTTAGTTAACTCTAGATTTGTAAAGGGAACTATATCGGCAGCAGTGATGACTGATCCTATCTATGACATAATACTGGGAAGTAAATATGTTTATTTAGGGGAACCATCCACTCCCATGATAGTAGGCAGTGCACTGACCCATATCCCAACTCTAACACCTGGCTGTAACCAACTTCCTAGTGCTAGGAAGACTCCCCAGAGAGGAAAATTTTCTTCCTCTAAACGTTCGCTAGCGGTAGGGGACAAAGTGTTACTCTTAAGATCTAGTGGGACTAATAAGGAGACCGAGTGGCAAGGACCATTCCCCATAATGGAGAAAGTGTCCAACACCAAATATAAAATCTTCATGAAAGGTAAGATGAAAATCTACCACATTAAATTGCTCCGCAAATATTATGACAGAGCAAAAGAACGCCCAGTACATCTGGTAGCTTTAAATGTTGTTCAGAAAGTAGGGAGGAGGGAAGAACCTCTTAGCTTTCCATACCCACCTCTGACTGGATCCTCACTAAACTTATCTGGAGAAACGCCAGGTCATACCAAAGTACCAAGCCAGCCCCGGAGTCGAAAGAAGTCTAATAGATCCTTCTCTAGAGGGGAACAATTGGTTCAGATATAAACTATGGGGAGAATGCATAGTCGATCTAGGCTCATCCACCCTAAAAGTTCGCTGAGCCGTACTTTTCTCTAGGGGCGGCATATGTGACGGGATGAGTCTAGATCACTATGCAAACACCACCAATATTACGTTAGCTGAATTACTATTTACATTCTGGATTCAGTAGGCAGCTAAATTACTAATAATGACGTCATATTGGCGACGCAGACATTTGCTGCACTAAAACTACACACTGTACTATTGGGGACAGCACATTTCCACGTCATCATCAAATGATGTCACAAGGGAAATCCCCTGTCTTCAACCCTTATTAATATCAAGTCTAATGACTGGGGATATATGGCCGTCACTCCCTAGCAACGGGAAAACAGCGATATGCTAATAGTACGGCTGCACCGGAAATTGTGACTAACCACTTCCGTCCGGTTCACAATGACTATAGCTGCTGTGCTAAGCAGACCTTATATGAAGTGAGCTGCCATATCCAGGTGCATCCTTGGTAGATTATACCAAAACCTATCTTATTGCTGCAATAAGACTGGGGGTGAGTGTAGTAACATAATAATTACGATTATAGTAAGAAGTGTGTACACATTTATATTCTGATATTGGGAAAACCCAAAACTGTCCCGACCATGTATATTTATGAAACGTGGTATTTGAAAGGGGAGACATTGAGAGAAAACATGTGAGGCCTAGATATATTTATAGATAAAAATATATATAGATATAATGTATGAACCTTACTGATTATTTTCATATGCATTTTGTGAATGTATTTACATGTATATTTTGTTGAAAATATGATAACATGATTTTGCCATGTGGGCAGAAGTAGAAGAGACATGTGGAACATGATTCTCACATGCCAGCAATAATACTAGGCGATTTATATTCAAACATAAATTTGCTTACCCCTGATTCACCACCATGCCGAACTACACGACACTGACGGTCATAAGTTCAAAGCAAATACTATGTGGTGAGGAATCAGAATTTGGGGAGTAAATAACTCCACAAGGGATAACTGAGACATCCTACAGCCCAATGCCTGGAATATCTCAGCCCCCTTGCTTGCCTGCTGGCCTTCTTCTTATCTTTTAGCTCGTATATTCTGTGGGGTATACCTCACGACTTCATGGCGACACTTGATTGCTTTATGCCTAATGACTGATGTGGGATTAGGTTGAATTATTGTTGGCCCTTCCTTAGCTATCTAGGGAAACATCCTGGCTGCCCAGGACTTCCTCACCCTGGTGTTAAGGAATACACCAGTAATTATTGCATATGAGTCACTTCAAGTTTTACAACCATGTACATTTTGTAATGCCTTTTTCAAACAAAGATTTGTCTACATGTTCTACTCCAATGGACCATGTGGTCTTAGAATGTGTCCACTTCTGGACCCTTTTTCACCTTGTATCATCATGTCATACAAGGTATAGCCAAGCTGATAAGAACTATTGGCCTTTGCTTTTGATACAGAATAGCAGAGAGGAATTGTTTTATTCCTGTTCTGCATCTGACACATACACAACAGACACACAACACCAACACTCAGACACATTGTTATTGTCAAGACACTAAGGAGTCTGCAACTGTTTGTTTGATTTAAGGAGCCTCGCTGCTGATACTGCTGACACCTAACCGGTCCGGTTACTGAAACTTTGAGCCACCAACTAGTGGAGACGGAACCTGGAATCCGGAGGAGCATCGTACACCTGTCGAATGCCAGGGTCGACTCCAAGACATAATCCAAACGAAAGCCAGCACTATTCCTAAACGAGATCAGATTATCTCAGGTGACTCTGTGTCTACATGTGTTCTGAGTGTGTCACTGTCTGGATGGTGTGAATGATGACATGCTATCTGTCTAAGCATCAGAAAACTATTTTATTTTTGTACCTGTAACATAAATGTAACTATCATAGTTCACCAGTTGAACCACAATTTTCATTTTCTCTTTTATTATTAAAGAGTATTATTGTTTTATACTTTCACCAACGTACTCCACTCGTGATCATTTTGAACGCAAGGTGTGCGCGTGAGTGCGTGAAAGTATTTAAAACAGGGGGCTCCATCAATTGACGAAGGATCACCGACAGATAAACTAGGCATTCGTGTTAGGGCTTCCTACATACACGAGTGTTCTTCACCTTCTGCCTTTGTCTACCAAGTGAATCCCAGTCTCTTCTATCGGGACCATCCCTTTAGACATTCTTGTAACGAGCCATAATTTCTAGAGACTGTCGGCAAACTCTTGGATAGGGATTTCTGTCTATTTCAATAGAAACACCCTAACGGTCGGTGACAACCCCTTCACCACACCACTATGGAGGAAAAGCCATGCATAATGTTAATCAAATTACTGGAATAATCAGCATGGGAATTCTTTGGTGGCATTTCAAATCGGTGACGGAGCATGTGTAGGAATGTTTCGAATTCAGTGATGTCAATTGTCAAATTCATAATTCAGTAGATTCAAGTGTGTCAGCCCACACGGGTTGCTTGCATGCTTTATAGTCCAATGTTTCTTCAGCAAGCCCGTTAGCAAAGTTAGTAGGGAACTTCACTGACAGTGTCATCAGCATGGTTGAATGAGGGTTTGATGTCTGGGCTCATCACCTGCAAAGTGAGTGAAAGATTGGCCACATATTCCTCTGTGCATTCGAGTCTGAAAATTTGATGGCCCTATCACATCGCTGACCCATTGGGCACATTTCAAATTCAGTGTTTCTAGTCCTTGTCTTCATTGAAGGTGAAAATAATACACATGTATTTTATTGATGTATTTTCTCTTCTCAGGTATAACATCTACACCTCTGGCTGTTTGACTCCGGAGCAGTATGAGGAAGCTAAGCAGGGATCCGGTGATCTGTTTTACCCACCAGCTTAATCGCCGCGAAGGATACAAGCATAGGAATTAGCCAATTCTTTCTTATCCTCCTGGAAAGTTCATACAACTAACTTCTTTATTAGCGTCTGCATATATTTCATTGGCTCAGACTTTAATAACTCTGATTTTGCAATTATTGTAATCTGTGTTCTGTTTTTCTCTTCTTCTATTTTAAGGATTTCCGGTGTTGACTTGATGCCAGATTCTCATGAATTGTTTTCTTTGGGAGTGCTCTGTCACCAACATCCAGTGTCAAACTTCCCATGCGTTTCTTTGTTTGCTATCAAGTAAAATGTTCTTGTTAAATTGTTTAATGCATTCAACAACAACAAAAAGCTATAGAAAATCTTAATCATTCAAGGCAAATAAAGTTTATGTGAAGACATGATGCCAAATTCTTATGAATTGTTTTCTTCACAAGAGCATCACATGCAGTGTCAATTCCCATGTCATCGGATGTTATCAACTAACATTTTGGTATTTAATGTTTAAATGAAACGCGCAACTGGCCAATCATTAATGATAATTAAAATTTGATTGTAATCAGTGTTTATTGTCACTGTTGGCTGCGATTTCAGAATTTCAACTTTGTTTTTGTTTGTTTGAAATTAAAGTCTGGATATCACATTTTGCATTTGTCGGCTACTGATTGGTGAATTGACTGGAAGATTCATTGAATGATTGACTGGCGAATTGAATGGTGGATCGATTGATGCATTGACTGGTGGATTAATTCATTGATTGAACAGTGAATTGATTGGTGAATTGACTGATAGATTCATTGATTGATGGTTTGATTGATTGGTGAATTGACTGCTGGTTTCATTGATTAATTAGTGAATTGATTGTTTGGTGAATTGAATAATTGGTCAGTTGATTGTCTGATAGATAGATTGATTGGTTGGTGGATTTAATAATTGGTGAATTGAATAATTGGTCGATTGATTGTCTGACAGATTTATTGACTCGTGAATTCATTGATTGGCAAATTGAATGGTGGATTAATTGATTGGTGAATTTATTAACTGGTGTATTGATTGACTGATGGATTGATTGGTGGATTCATTGACCTGATCAATGATATAGCATTCAAGTCACACCCACATACGACTGTCTCCCTCAACAGATGGTGGTGGAGTATGTGGATACCGCTTGTTCTAGGTCAGGGGTCACCAAACATTTTTCACAGCGGGCCGGATAACTGAAAAAATGACGAGCCCGGGCCGCATTCTCATTCTGTACAATACTTGCGCCGGTCTCCATGGCGAAGGTTTTACAGATGCGGTTCATAATCCCACATACCCGCGTTCGAAACAGTTGCGCGCGATTTGGCAGCTGACTGCGTTGCGCTGGCTTTTTACCCTATTGTATGGGTGCCGGTCGTTCAGAAAGCAAAGGCAAACCACTGAACGTAAACTTGCCAAGACATCAACAACAGCAAAAAAATGCTGGTGTTGACTGCAAACGTCCTGTAAAGGATATGCGACTAAGTTTAACAATACTTGCAAGCCAGAACAAAAGCTCTGGGGAAAAAAAGACGAAAAACTTAAGTTAATCATCATGGGTGAGTGGCGTGCAGTGCACAAAAAACAAAGACAGCCAACATATTTATTTACTAAAAAAAAATCAGTTCAAAGATATGTGTCAATTGTTGGAAAGATTATATAACAAGCTATTTGTATTTAGAAATATGAAGAGATAAAAGTAGTCCGTAGTAGATACTGTTGTTGCATGTTAAGTTTGAGGCCTTCACATACTCTCAGCAATGACATGAGTATGGGTGCCCAGTTTTCTTTCTCGTAGCCTTTACTTAAAAGTCAGTCCTCAGAAGATTCTGAAAGTAGCAAATTTAGAAGAATGTTATTTTCCTTTAAAAAAACAAAAAAAAAAAAACACATCGTGCTCCAGGTGGGGATTGAACTCAAAACTCCGTAGGAACTGCAGATGGGGTAACAACTCCTAGCTTTTCACATATTCTAAGTCAGGCGCATGAAGCAGGGTGGCCTGGTTGCTTCCTCGTCGCCTTCCAGGCAATTTTCAAGTCCCATCTCATCTCATCATGTTCCTCTTATACCTTGCGGTGTCGAGGTGAAGTATAAACCGAGAGAGTGCCCGCTTATGGGCTTCATGTATCGATATTTCCATGGACTGTTAATCCCTGTGTCCATCATTTACGTGGTCAGCCTCTTCCTCTGCTTCCCTCTGGTCTGTACATCATTGCTTGTTGGGGTATACTATTAGTTGGTAACCTGCTTGCATGGCCAAACCATTTGACTTGCTGCCTTCTAATAAAAATGCAAGTCGCAATACTAGCGTGGTAGAATGGATCAGAACGCTTGCTATTAGGCTCCCGGTGAGCTGATGGTTAAGTAGCGGAGTCTACCCCTATACCGGTCAGTTGGAATAAAATGTTGACTTCTCATCCTTGACTTGGGGAGTAAATTACAAGTATCTCAAAAGTCAGAGTGGGTTCGGTTCGCCTGATGGCGAGTGACACAGCAAAAATTTAGTCCACAAGGACTATGTTCGAGTTAAAAAGCGAGCGAACAAAAAAGAATTACAAATATATTATTAATTAAAATAAATTTTAAAAACCCCGCAAATACATCCTCCAGGTGAGGATTGAGCTCACAACCTACGCATTTCTTATCCCGTGTTACACACTGGGAAGGTACTGTCTATAAGTAAGGCGCGCTATCCGATTGTGCCACTGGAGCCCTGAAATACAATACGTACTCTTTGAATATGACAAATTCAATTCAATCCAATCTTTGGTACGAATACCCCCTTTCAGCCTTCGAGTTTTTGACGTGGCTATAATTGGGGTATTTATGGTGTAGCTTATAGTTTGTCTTTCGTACATTGGGCTGCTTGTTGTCAGCTTCTGATGGGTTGATTGTGTTCATTCCATTCTTAGGTTTTTCATGTCTGGCCAGAGTCGCGAACTTGTTGATGCCTGGAGTAATTGTGTACCCACTGCGTCAAATGGTGCCGTTTCCTTCAGGGAGCTTTACCAGTTGTTGTCTCTCCTGGTGTTCCTTCTATTTCCCCATCTTGGGTTGCCTTTGAATCGCCAGTTTGATCTTAGTGGGGAGCGATATCGTCCCATGGCTTCCCTATCCATTCGGTCTTGGTCTGAGTAGCCATTTGACAAATGATATCAGCCTGGTATCATTTGCTATTGAATGAAATGTTAACAACATGGAGGTTGCGGCCAAAGCTTTCGACAGCATAGACACAACAAAACTCCGGATGAACAAAGAGGAAGAGGAAGGAGGCGAAGGAGAGGGGGAAAGGAGAACAAGAAGACGGAGAAGTAGAAGGTGATGAAGACGAAGAAGAAGAGTAGAAGAAGAAGATGATAAAGAAGAAGAACACGAAGAAGCAACACACACACACACCGATACAACTACATGAAAAACACTACATGAAAATGTGTGTGTGTGTATATATATATATATATATATATATATATATATATATATATATATATATATATATATATATATATATATATATATATATATATATATAAATGTCAGGAAAGAGCAGCACAACTCATGACTAATGGGCCAGAAAGCTCGTTATTTGATTGGTAGTTGGTCGCTGAATTTTGATGAATTTACCAGGATATCTGAGCACCCATTGAAGTGCCAGGAGTGTAATGATGGTATTTGCACAGAACTTCGTCTTTGTCGTTCACCCCACCACCACCTTCATAACCACCGCCGCCGCGACCACCACCAATACACCCAACACCACCACTTTCTACGCTTTCTTCTTCTTCTCATCAATCCATCTCTTGCTCTCGTAGCAGATTATCTTCGATGTTGGGCCATTGCTGGTAGATGATGGTGTTTGAAGTTTCTTTCTAACGAGATGGAGATGGTCAAACTCAACCCATTTGATCTTCTGTCTTTCAATATATGTGGCACAAAGTGTTGATCCCACTGTCTGTCGGTAACATCATTTCTTATTCAATCTCGGATAGTTCTTGAGTATGGGAGCTTGTCACATAATACTGAAGAATTTCGATCCAGATTGATGAAAGGCCTGAAAGCCGCTATCGCTAGGCGCCACAACTATTTGATGTCGGGAAATATGTTCCCAGTTTCAAACACGACCGGGATTCCCTGAGAAGTCCCCCAATCAAAGACAATTGGCGGCAGGTTAATTTGCCCGGCATCAAGGAAATTCGGCAGTCTGTTTTCTCAGATCTCAGGAGAATGGAGAGGGGAGAGGCGGGGCTTTCTTGATTGAAGTCCGGTCACGTGAGTGACGTCACTCGTGCAACATTTGACTGGGAGAAGTTAACGAAAGTTGCGTTCAGTCTGTCTGTGGATGAACTACAGATAACGGGAGTGTTTTTGTGTTCCTAGTTCTAATGGAGAAGAGATTTACGGGGTCTCCTGTGTTTTGGAAACTGTGATGAATTGTGGATTCCGACTCCGAACGGGAACACTAGCATAAGGTAGTTTATTTATAAATAGAGTTATGACTGGAACGTAGTGATAGTGTGGGGAGAAAATAATCTAGGAGCATCGGCCGCAGCTGGCTGATGCCTAGCTTAAATGAGATAGAGTTATATATCATTTCACTCGGCAGGGTAAGACCAGTGTAATGGGATGGCTGGGGGAATAAGGGAAATGTAAATGGTGGGATATTCCGGTAGTGAGGCCTATTGGGGCTCCTGTGTTTTTCCGTTTGGTCTTTCCTTCCCCTTATCACCCAAATATGACGAACGCCTCTGCCTTGATGCCAGAGGGTAGTTCTAGATTAACTAGGATACATGTCTGAAGTGGCCTTTGGCCTATAATCACATATAGTGGATTGGAATAGGGTTTTTCTCTCACCGAATGTTCTATTCTCTACAGGTTCAACGGTATAAAAGAAAGGAAGTATTACTACGAGGTGTAGACAAAGCCAGTCACACTGAGTGATATTTTACTGTACCGGAGAAATTAAGGACAGCTGGGAGAGGAGGAAAAATAGCAGTCACACTGAGTGAAGTTATGTTAAATGGTGTCGGCAATGGGACACCGTTCCACCAATCATGGCCTCATAAAAGCCCAGAGTGGTTAACATAAAAATGGCTGGTTGGCAGTGACTGAGGTACTGAAAAGGCGGATTCATATTAACAGTGATGAATTCTCAGAACAATAACATTATTATATAGAGAAGGTATAATGGTGATTACTTCTCAGGACAATAACATTATTATATAGAGAAGGCATAATGGTGAGGAAACCTGTTCAGTAAACTTGTACAAACATACAGGAGGAACTTACTCGAACAGACATCATCAGTTTGTTTCTTGGGGAGTCGTGTGAGAGAAGTGCCGAGATTCCTAGGTTCCAGGATCGTTATAGACACATTAAATACATCGGGGGTTCTGAACTTGTGGACTTTGGTATACCATATTCAGTAGTGGAGAACAGTCACCCAGACTATATATATGATTAACTCCAAGAAGTCAACCATTGTCCGGAGTGAGGCTTCATTCGGTGAGACCTGTTCTGAACTTACTGTGGTGTGATGTGGCATGGCCTAACATGATGAAGAACGATCCTGAGCTCACTAATCTATTCTCGCATACACCATAGAAAATACTACATATTTCCACACGCAAACAGTCCACACACACACACGTGACAATTTCTGTATTAAATGTTTTATTTTATCATTTGTTAAAATACAGTCTTGTGTGGGTATGTTCTGAAACAATATGAAGGGTATTGTTTAGTGGTAAGAAGAAGAAGAGGAAAGAGAGGGATAGGGTACCTAAGATTTACAGGGGGTATGTAGACAAAGGTCCGGCAGAGGCCCACAATAAGGAAAAGGATTTTAAACAGTGTGCCTGTTGACTCCACTTTCCCCCTAGGGACGAACTGGCTACATTTATGGGGGCTCGCGCGGGATGGTGATATCACATTAAGGATAGCGACATTTACATGGGCACGTCACACGGGAAGGTGACATTACCTTAATGTTGGTGATATTACATTATTGTGGGTGACATTACCGTGATAGAGGAAGGGCCGGACAGTTAAAGATCAAGTTATAGTGAATGTGGATAGTGGTTAAGGCACATAACTTTCCTGTTCACACTTTACAAGTCTACATAGGTCTTGGTCCTAGTCTACTCTTGTCGTTGAGAGATTGTGTTGTGGTGTACTGTGTGGTGTCTTATATATAGATTAATTTTAGATATTAATTATCTATATTGCTTGGGGGTTTTAGACTCAACCTGCTGACTTACCTCTTTGAAATATGGCCACCCCTAAATTAACCACTGTAGAACTAAGGGAAAAGGGGGAAGGAATGGGTTTGTCTGGTTCAGCTTTAACGGATTACATACAGGAAGTGGAGAGAGAGTATCGTCAAGCAGAAAGAGACGATCGGAAGGCCGAATTGGAATTGAGAAGGATGGAGGCAGAGCAAGCAGCTAAGAAATTGGAAGCAGAACAAGCTGCTAGGCAACTTAAGGCTGAGCAAGCCATGAGAAGGCTGGAAATAGAAGCAAAAAAATTGGAAGCAGAGCAAGCTGCTAAGTTACTTGAGGTGGAGGAAGCTGCTAGGAAACGGGAAGCAGGAGCAAGAGGCTCAGAAAAGGGAGCATGAGTACCGGATGAGGGAACTTGAGTTGAAGAGACAATCTAATGGGGAAACTGAGGGTGCAGTTGGAGGTTCCTCAGTCCCAGGCTCAACTTCAGCAGGTGGACATAGTTACCATGCTATAAAGTTTCCTCTAGCGGTCTATGATCAGGGCAAAGAGAAGATTGACCAGTACCTTCAACGCTTCGAGGCCATGTCCTGTTGCTATGGGTCTGGACCGAGACAAATGGAATCTTAAGCTATCCCAAGGATTGCTTGGAACCGGTTACGAGGTCTATTCTCGCCTGCCGCCAGGACACGAGAACAATTACGACGAATTGAAAGCCGCTTTGCTGAAACATTACGAGATCACATCAAGTACATATAGGAAGAAGTTTCGAGCAGCGAAACGAGAGCCAGGAGAGCTATTCACCGCCTACAGTTTGCGCCTGAAATCCTACCTCCAAAAATGGATGGATTTGGCAGGGTTCAAGCATGACTATGAGAGTCTGGAAGAGCTCATGATTGTCGACCAGATGCGACAGCAAATGTCAGAACCTCTGAAGACATTCTTGGGAGAACAAGGGGCGGAACGGCTTGATGTGGTGAATAAGCTGGCGGAAAGATTCGTTGAAGTCCATGGGGAGACGGAAGAAACCTGTACACCAACCACCAAAGGTCAGGAGAAACATGACCGAAAGAAATTCAAGGGCTCAGAAACAAAGAAAGTTGAACCTTATGCAGAACACTCAGAGAAGAGTCCAGAGAAGACAAAGGATGGGAGACAGAGCCCACCCAACTCTCAACCGAAACGACAGTGGTCTGAGAAGTGGTGTTCGATCTGCAAGTCACCCTCTCACAACACAAAAGACTGCAAATCGAAATCGAAAAGCTCTCACTTCGCAGCCTGCCGCGTGGCTCCAAAGGTGGTTGCCACTGAAAAGGTCGAGGTTGTTGAAGGAACTCTGGACCAAGAGAGGCCACCTGTGGTCGAACGGATTGAAGTCAACGGCCAGCAGGTTACCTGTCTCTATGATTCTGGTTTGGACGGGGAAGCTGTGATTGATGCCAGCTTGGTACGCCCAGACCAACTCACAGGGGAGACTATTGAGATACAGCCTGCAATGAGGAGTGCTGTTGCCATGACGCTGCCAATCGCCAAGGTGGAGATTAAATCCAGGTACGTCACAGGCATCATTCCAGCAGCTGTGTTATCGGATTCCCTATTTCCCGTGATCCTTGGTACGAAATACGTGTTCTTGGGGATGCCCAAACAACCTGCCCACCGGGGAACATCAGCCACTGGATCTCAAGGGAAGGAAAAGAGGGCAGACACGCTATGCCACAACCCAGTGCCTGGGGAATTGCATACTGCCCAGAGGGAGGACACAACGTTGCGTCCTTGTTACAAGAAGCTGCAAAAAAGGGCTGACCCATCCGAACGGGGGCAGTACTTTCTGAGGAATCGACTACTCTATCGGAGAGCTGGAAGGGGAGACAAACTGCATGAGCAGTTGGTGGTCCCAGAAGCCCACCGTCCTCACATTCTTCAGAGCGGACATACCATATCCGGTAGTCAGATATCCGGAACTCGACATATGGGTGTCAGAGAGACGTTGCAGCAGATTTCCGGCCATTATTGCTGGCCAGGAATGACTGGAGATGTACGCCGATTGGTTAAGTCTTGTCCTGAGTGCCAGAAGGCACCACCCAAAAATCGGACGAAGAGTAAAGGAGCTCTTAAGGTGGGAGAGAAAGTAGTAGTGTGGGGACCAGCAGAGACCAACATGATGCAAGCAGGATGGCATGGACCTTATCCTGTGGTAAAGGTTGTGTCCCGGAACACCTACGAAATTCGGATCGGGGGAGAACTGAACAGTCTTCCTAGGCATCTCCTGCAGAAGTATGAGGAGAGATCTGATATCAAATCCCCTCACCTTATGGTAATGGCAGACATTGGGAAAAAGGTTACAGGTCCAGACGGAGACCAGAGATCCCAAGTACTACATAGGAAGGCCTATGGGAACGTACGAGGTAGGTCAGATTTTCCATCCGAAGAGAGGAAGGAAATCACACGCCAGGAAGAGGCCAATAGTGAACCATTCGCTAGTAACCCAGTTCAGAAGGGGTGGGTAACGTCGGGAACGGCGCGAAATACCCAGGACTCCAACCAAGGATTGGCTGACCGGATCCAACATCGACCGATATGGTCCTGGAAGCAAAAATCCAGGAGCTTTGGGGAAGACGATTCTGTCCAACGAGGACGATACCGCAAATCCCAGGATGCAAAACTTGAGGAAACCAGGCGGATATGGAGACAATGCCACAGTCAGGATGGAACGATCCGTCTGTATTGTGAGCCATCGCTTACGCAAGTCGGAAGTTGGCCGACTGAACGTACAGGAGCGATACGCCAACACTAGTGCATAGGCATTGTGAAGATATAGGCTATCAGTGAGATCGCCTAATTGCAGGGGAGGCAATACCTTTGAGGATACAGGCAGACTATCAACAATTGATGTGCTGAGCCATCTCCCAGAAACTTAACATGCGTTTGATGAGTGGATTGTTGTGGATCATCTGGATCGAAACTCCAGTGAGTAAGAGTTGATGCGGTCAACTCTCTTAAGAGGGGGCCTATGTCACATAATACTGAAGAATTTTGATCCAGATTGATGAAAGGCCTGAAAACCGCCGTATCGCTAGGCGCCACAACTATTTGATGTCGGGAAATATGTTCCCAGTTTCAAACACGACCGGGATTCCCTGAGAAGTCCCCCAATCAAAGACAATTGGCGGCAGGTTAATTTGCCCGGCATCAAGGAAATTCGGCAGTCTGTTTTCTCAGATCTCAGGAGAATGGAGAAGGGAGAGGCGGGGCTTTCTTGATTGAAGTCCGGTCACGTGAGTGACGTCACTCGTGCAACATTTGACTGGGAGAAGTTAACGAAAGTTGCGTTCAGTCTGTCTGTGGATGAACTACAGATAACGGGAGTGTTTTTGTGTTCCTAGTTCTAATGGAGAAGAGATTTACGGGGTCTCCTGTGTTTTGGAAACTGTGATGAATTGTGGATTCCGACTCCGAACGGGAACACTAGCATAAGGTAGTTTATTTATAAATAGAGTTATGACTGGAACGTAGTGATAGTGTGGGGAGAAAATAATCTAGGAGCATCGGCCGCAGCTGGCTGATGCCTAGCTTAAATGAGATAGAGTTATATATCATTTCACTCGGCAGGGTAAGACCAGTGTAATGGGATGGCTGGGGGAATAGGGGAAATGTAAATGGTGGGATATTCCGGTAGTGAGGCCTACTGGGGCTCCTGTGTTTTTCCGTTTGGTCTTTCCTTTCCCTTATCACCCAAATGTGACGAACGCCTCTGCCTTGATGCCAGAGGGTAGTTCTAGATTAACTAGGATACATGTCTGAAGTGGCCTTTGGCCTATAATCACATATAGTGGATTGGAATAGGGTTTTTCTCTCACCGAATGTTCTATTCTCTACAGGTTCAACGGTATAAAAGAAAGGAAGTATTACTACGAGGTGTAGACAAAGCCAGTCACACTGAGTGATATTTTACTGTACCGGAGAAATTAAGGACAGCTGGGAGAGGAGGAAAAATAGCAGTCACACTGAGTGAAGTTATGTTAAATGGTGTCGGCAATGGGACACCGTTCCACCAATCATGGCCTCATAAAAGCCCAGAGTGGTTAACATAAAAATGGCTGGTTGGCAGTGACTGAGGTACTGAAAAGGCGGATTCATATTAACAGTGATGAATTCTCAGAACAATAACATTATTATATAGAGAAGGTATAATGGTGATTACTTCTCAGGACAATAACATTATTATATAGAGAAGGCATAATGGTGAGGAAACCTGTTCAGTAAACTTGTACAAACATACAGGAGGAACTTACTCGAACAGACATCATCAGTTTGTTTCTTGGGGAGTCGTGTGAGAGAAGTGCCGAGATTCCTAGGTTCCAGGATCGTTATAGACACATTAAATACATCGGGGGTTCTGAACTTGTGGACTTTGGTATACCATATTCAGTAGTGGAGAACAGTCACCCAGACTATATATATGATTAACTCCAAGAAGTCAACCATTGTCCGGAGTGAGGCTTCATTCGGTGAGACCTGTTCTGAACTTACTGTGGTGTGATGTGGCATGGCCTAACATGATGAAGAACGATCCTGAGCTCACTAATCTATTCTCGCATACACCATAGAAAATACTACATATGTCCACACGCAAACAGTCCACACACACACACGTGACAATTTCTGTATTAAATGTTTTATTTTATCATTTGTTAAAATACAGTCTTGTGTGGGTATGTTCTACAACAATATGAAGGGTATTGTTTAGTGGTAAGAAGAAGAAGAGGAAAGAGAGGGATAGGGTACCTAAGATTTACAGGGGGTATGTAGACAAAGGTCCGGCAGAGGCCCACAATAAGGAAAAGGATTTTAAACAGTGTGCCTGTTGACTCCACTTTCCCCCTAGGGACGACTGGCTACATTTATGGGGGCTCGCGCGGGATGGTGATATCACATTAAGGATAGCGACATTTACATGGGCACGTCACACGGGAAGGTGACATTACCTTAATGTTGGTGATATTACATTATTGTGGGTGACATTACCGTGATAGAGGTAGGGCCGGACAGTTAAAGATCAAGTTATAGTGAATGTGGATAGGTGTTCAGGCACATAACTTTCCTGTTCACACTTTACAAGTCTACATAGGTCTTGGTCCTAGTCTACTCTTGTCGTTGAGAGATTGTGTTGTGGTGTACTGTGTGATGTCTTATATATAGATTAATATTAGATATTAATTATCTATATTGCTTGGGGGTTTTAGACTGAACCTGCTGACTTACCTCTTTGAAATATGGCCACCCCTAAATTAACCACTGTAGAACTAAGGGAAAAGGGGGAAGGAATGGGTTTGTCTGGTTTAGCTTTAACGGATTACATACAGGAAGTGGAGAGGGAGTATCGTCAAGCAGAAAGGGAAGATCGAAAGGTGGAGTTGGAATTGAGAAGAATGGAGTTAGAACAAGCTGCTAAGAAATTGGAAGTAGAACAAGCTGCTAGGCATCTTGAGGCTGAGCAAGCCATGAGAAGGCTGGAAATAGAAGCTAAAAAATTGGAAGCAGAGCAAGCTGCTAAGTTACTTGAGGTGGAGGAAGCTGCTAGGAAACGGGAAGCAGAGCAGGAGGCTCAGAAAAGGGAGCACGAGTACAGGATGAAGGAACTTGAGTTGAAGAGACAACCTAATGGGGAAACTGAGGGTGCAGTTGGAGGTTCCTCAGTCCCAGGCTCAACCTCAGCAGGTGGACATAGTTACCATGCTATGAAGTTCCCTCTAGCGGTCTATGATCAGGGCAAAGAGAAGATTGACCGGTACCTTCAACGCTTTGAGGCCATGTCCGTTGCTATGGGTCTGGACCGAGACAAATGGAATCTTAAGCTATCCCAGGGATTGCTTGGAACCGGTTACGAGGTCTATTCTCGCCTGCCGCCAGGACACGAGAACAATTACGACGAATTGAAAGCCGCTTTGCTGAAACATTACGAGATCACATCAAGTACATATAGGAAGAAGTTTCGAGCAGCGAAACGAGAGCCAGGAGAGCTATTCACCGCCTACAGTTTGCGCCTGAAATCCTACCTCCAAAAATGGATGGATTTGGCAGGGTTCAAGCATGACTATGAGAGTCTGGAAGAGCTCATGATTGTCGACCAGATGCGACAGCAAATGTCAGAACCTCTGAAGACATTCTTGGGAGAACAAGGGGCGGAACGGCTTGATGTGGTGAATAAGCTGGCGGAAAGATTCGTTGAAGTCCATGGGGAGGCGGAAGAAACCGGTACACCAACCACCAAAGGTCAGGAGAAACATGACCGAAAGAAATTCAAGGGCTCAGAAACAAAGAAAGTTGAACCTTATGCAGAACACTCAGAGAAGAGTCCAGAGAAGACAAAGGATGGGAGACAGAGCCCACCCAACTCTCAACCGAAACGACAGTGGTCTGAGAAGTGGTGTTCGATCTGCAAGTCACCCTCTCACAACACAAAAGACTGCAAATCGAAATCGAAAAGCTCTCACTTCGCAGCCTGCCGCGTGGCTCCAAAGGTGGGTGTCCACTGAAAAGGTCGAGGTTGTTGAAGGAACTCTGGACCAAGAGAGGCCACCTGTGGTCGAACGGATTGAAGTCAACGGCCAGCAGGTTACCTGTCTCTATGATTCTGGTTTGGACGGGGAAGCGGTGATTGATGCCAGCTTGGTACGCCCAGACCAACTCACAGGGGAGACTATTGAGATACAGCCTGCAATGAGGAGTGCTGTTGCCATGACGCTGCCAATCGCCAAGGTGGAGATTAAATCCAGGTACGTCACAGGCATCATTCCAGCAGCTGTGTTATCGGATTCCCTATTTCCCGTGATCCTTGGTACGAAATACGTGTTCTTGGGGATGCCCAAACAACCTGCCCACCTGGGAACATCAGCCACTGGATCTCAAGGGAAGGAAAAGAGGGCAGACACGATATGCCACAACCCAGTGCCTTGGGGAATTGCATACTGCCCAGAGGAAGGACACAACGTTGCGTCCTTGTTACAAGAAGCTGCAAAAAAGGGCTGACCCATCCGAACGGGGGCAGTACTTTCTGAGGAATCGACTACTCTATCGGAGAGCTGGAAGGGGAGACAAACTGCATGAGCAGTTGGTGGTCCCAGAAGCCCACCGTCCTCACATTCTTCAGAGCGGACATACCATATCCGGTAGTCAGATATCCGGAACTCGACATATGGGTGTCAGAGAGACGTTGCAGCAGATTTCCGGCCATTATTGCTGGCCAGGAATGACTGGTGATGTACGCCGGTTGGTTAAGTCTTGTCCAGAGTGCCAGAAGGCACCACCCAAAAATCGGACGAAGAGTAAAGGAGCTCTTAAGGTGGGAGAGAAAGTAGTAGTGTGGGGACCAGCAGAGACCAACATGATGCAAGCAGGATGGCATGGACCTTATCCTGTGGTAAAGGTTGTGTCCCGGAACACCTACGAAATTCGGATCGGGGGAGAACTGAACAGTCTTCCTAGGCATCTCCTGCAGAAGTATGAGGAGAGATCCGATATCAAATCCCCTCACCTTATGGTAATGGCAGACATTGGGAAAAAGGTTACAGGTCCAGACGGAGACCAGAGATCCCAAGTACTACATAGGAAGGCCTATGGGAACGTACGAGGTAGGTCAGATTTTCCAGCCGAAGAGAGGAGGAAATCACACGTCAGGAAGAGGCCAATAGTGAACCATTCGCTAGTAACCCAGTTCAGAAGGGGTGGGTAACGTCGGGAACGGCGCGAAATACCCGAGACTCCAACCAAGGATTGGCTGACCGGATCCAACATCGACCGAGATGGTCCTGGAAGCAAAAATCCAGGAGCTTTGGGGAAGACGATTCTGTCCAACGAGGACGATACCGCAAATCCCAGGATGCAAAACTTGAGGAAACCAGGCGGATATGGAGACAATGCCACAGTCAGGATGGAACGATCCGTCTGTATTGTGAGCCATCGCTTACGCAAGTCGGAAGTTGGCCGACTGAACGTACAGGAGCGATACGCCAACACTAGTGTATGGCATTGTGAAGATATAGGCTATCAGTGAGATCGCCTAATTGCAGGGGAGGCAATACCTTTGAGGATACAGGCAGACTATCAACAATTGATGTGCTGAGCCATCTCCCAGAAACTGAACATGCGTTTGATGAGTGGATTGTTGTGGATCATCTGGATCGAAACTCCAGTGAGTAAGAGTTGATGCGGTCAACTCTCTTAAGAGGGGGCCTATGTCACATAATACTGAAGGATTTCGATCCAGATTGATGAAAGGCCTGAAACCGCCGCTATCGCTAGGCGCCACAACTATTTGATGTCGGGAAATATGTTCCCAGTTTCAAACACGACCGGGATTCCCTGAGAAGTCCCCAATCAAAGACAATTGGCGGCAGGTTAATTTGCCCGGCATCAAAGGAATTCGGCACTCTGTTTGCCCGGATCTCAGCAGAATGGAGAAGGGGGAGGCGGTGCTTTCTTGATTGAGGTCCGGTCACGTGAGTGACGTCACTCGTGCAACATTTTAGTTGGGGGGAGTTGACGGAATCTGTGTTCAGTCTGTTTACGAATTACAGATAACGGGAGTGTTTGTGTGTTCCAATTCGAATGGAGAATGGATTCACAGTGTCCCCATGTTGTCTGGAAACAAGGGACATTGTTTTTCATGTTGTGAATTGTGAATTCAAACTCGGAACACTAGCATAAGGTAGTTTATTTATAAATAGAGTTATGACTGGAACGTAGTGATAGTGTGGGGAGAAAATAATCTAGGAGCATCGGCCGCAGCTGGCTGATGCCTAGCTTAAATGAGATAGAGTTATATATCATTTCACTCGGCAGGGTAAGACCAGTGTAATGGGATGGCTGGGGGAATAAGGGAAATGTAAATGGTGGGATATTCCGGTAGTGAGGCCTACTGGGGCTCCTGTGTTTTTCCGTTTGGTCTTTCCTTTCCCTTATCACCCAAATAGTGACGAACGCCTCTGCCTTGATGCCAGAGGGTAGTTCTAGATTAACTAGGATACATGTCTGAAGTGGCCTTTGGCCTATAATCACATATAGTGGATTGGAATAGGGTTTTTCTCTCACCGAATGTTCTATTCTCTACAGGTTCAACGGTATAAAAGAAAGGAAGTATTACTACGAGGTGTAGACAAAGCCAGTCACACTGAGTGATATTTTACTGTACCGGAGAAATTAAGGACAGCTGGGAGAGGAGGAAAAATAGCAGTCACACTGAGTGAAGTTATGTTAAATGGTGTCGGCAATGGGACACCGTTCCACCAATCATGGCCTCATCAAAGCCCAGAGTGGTTAACATAAAAAGGGCTGGTTGGCAGTGACTGAGGTACTGAAAAGGCGGATTCATATTAACAGTGATGAATTCTCAGAACAATAACATTATTATATAGAGAAGGTATAATGGTGATTACTTCTCAGGACAATAACATTATTATATAGAGAAGGCATAATGGTGAGGAAACATGTTCAGTAAACTTGTACAAACATACAGGAGGAACTTACTCGAACAGACATCATCAGTTTGTTTCTTGGGGAGTCGTGTGAGAGAAGTGCCGAGATTCCTAGGTTCCAGGATCGTTAAATACATCGGGGGTTCTGAACTTGTGGACTTTGGTATACCATATTCAGTAGTGGAGAACAGTCACCCAGACTATATATATGATTAACTCCAAGAAGTCAACCATTGTCCGGAGTGAGGCTTCATTCGGTGAGACCTGTTCTGAACTTACTGTGGTGTGATGTGGCATGGCCTAACATGATGAAGAACGATCCTGAGCTCACTAATCTATTCTCGCATACACCATAGAAAATACTACATATGTCCACACGCAAACAGTCCACACACACACACGTGACAATTTCTGTATTAAATGTTTTATTTTATCATTTGTTAAAATACAGTCTTGTGTGGGTATGTTCTGAAACAATATGAAGGGTATTGTTTAGTGGTAAGAAGAAGAAGAGGAAAGAGAGGGATAGGGTACCTAAGATTTACAGGGGGTATGTAGACAAAGGTCCGGCAGAGGCCCACAATAAGGAAAAGGATTTTAAACAGTGTGCCGGTTGACTCCACTTTCCCCCTAGGGACGACTGGCTACGGAGCTCCTGATGCATCTCATCTCACAGGTGTTGATTTTACGTAAGTGTAATTTAGGATAACGAAGTGTCTTGGTTGCAAATAAACGAAGTCTCTATTCGCAACCAAAGGCTAGTCACGTGACATACGTGACGTCATCGGAACATGTGTTTGACTATATTATACATTTCTGCTAATCTTTCATCGTGGCCCCAGTAGCATGACGGTAAGTATCTCAGCTTGCAACCTGTTTGATTCCTCGCCGGCGAATTTTTTTTCTTCTTCGTTTTTCAGAAACTAATTAACTGAAAGCGACAAGATAAGTATGTACAAAGACATTTATTCGGCATATTGACAAAAATAGCTAACTTATTGCTATTTGTTAGTAATTATCCGGTAAACCTGTAGGAAACTGGAGGAAAGACGCTAGTCACAGGCGCTGGAGCTTCAATGAACCTTCTCCACGGCGCCTAACGGCATAAGTGGAAGACAAAAACAACACCAAACTTCTGGAATAAATGCCGTGGTTGATTGTGATGTCCTGTGAAAGGCATCCAACTAACTGTACCTTCTGAAATAAACATGAATAGTCGCCGGGTCTAAAAAAAAGTCGCTTAAAAGTCGACAGGGTCGACTTCATCGCACCGGGTTTTATCCCATATGGCTCGGTCTCTTTCTGCAGCGCGGAAAGCGTCGCACAAAGCACGAACTCCGTAGCTTTTAGCGACGACCCACAGGAGTCTCCGAAACATTTTACTCTTAAACCGAAGGATGCGGTCCGGAATCGAACCCACAACCTTCGGAGCACGAGTCAAACGGCTTGACCACTTCGCCACAGCTAGCTGCGACGATTTGGAAGCAATCGCCTTGTTGTTGTTTGTTCGTTCGCTTTGAATGCAAGCGTGGCCAATATACGTGCTACTACTAATAGCTGCCACTACTGGAGAGTACACTGGACTGATATTTGCATGTGGATTATTTTTCCTATTACCATTGTCCCTCAACATCAGGTAAACCCACTCAGACTTCAGGCAAGGGCAGACTGCTTAATTGTATAAGCTTCTACATTGGTTTGTTAGATGTGTACTCACTCCATATTGTTTAAGGATTTCCCACAGCTTGTTTGTATCTACTCTTGGTTGCGAATAAAGACTTCGATCACAACTTGGTTGCGAATAGAGACTTCGTTTATTCGGAATAAACTCTCACTTTATTATTTGTCGTTTTGCGAACATAGGTGTATTTGGATGTTTCAGTATGAGTGATAGTTGATAGGAAACACACTTGCTTTTTGACATATGATTTTCATTTCTCTGTCTGTTCTATGTGACGAAACGCGTTTATCTGTCTTTGGTCGTCAGGATCCCGCACTATTTTGGCGCGTCATCGGGGGACTTTCCCAGCTAAAAATAGACTGAGGGAAGCCGATGGAGGAATTACCATATAGAATCTTCTCGGAGCACCTGAATTTGAGTGACCCGTGAGGCTGGGTATCGCACTAGATTCTCGTGCAGAGAGATCTAGAAATTCTAGGCGAGGAATGACTGTTTCCCGAGAAAGTGTCTTTTCCCAAGAAGCACTAGCTCCTCGTTCGCATTGAGTTGGCACGAGTGGGGAAATTGGCTAAACCATTCATTCACTTCATTTTGCTCGAAGAGAGCAGACGCAGGCCTGTGTTAAGCCATTTTGTGTTGCGTCTCACCTCAACCATATATCGGCTGACTGTTATGGAAAGGAGGCTGAGGAGCCCTTGAACAGTTCTTAAAGCTGACTGGAGTCTGGTTCTGAACATTCAGGTACTTATTTGTTTAAATCATTTAACTTTGTAAGTGTGTACAAAACGCCATCGTTCTAACCTCATTACCTATGCGGATGTCCTTGCATAATTAATTAGCAAACCGATCGATAACGCTGCTGACGGCTAGGTCGTGTGTTTATTTTACCAACGTGTGTTCGCGAATCAGCTGTTGGGAACGTAGGAATACGTTGTGGGCGATTTGGGTTTAAATTATATTGACCGTGTATCGCAAATCGTTGCATCTATTAGGTTGCGGTGTTAGAATAAAACATAGGTACTTGTGCCTGATAGAAACCTAGATTTATGTCAGTCAGTTGCTGAAGCAAGGAGAACGGTTAGAAAACCAGGGAAGTTGGTAGGTGGAGATTCAGACAAAACTGTGCTTAGTTACTAAGTAAAGAAAGAACTTAGTTCTGTGCCACAAGGAATGATGTAACTATTGTGTAGTAACTTAATAGTGAATTCATTGTGTGGAACATGGGATTTCTATGTGGAGGTAAGTCTGCATTGGTGATATATATATATATATATATATATATATATATATATATATATATATATATATATATATATATATATATATATATATATATGATGTGGCATTGTGTATATATATATTAGGTCATGGCATGTGATACGTCCTGGAGTAATTCCGAACGCCGAATAGGTCGACGCGTGATAACCCTGCGTGCCGTCGCGAGATACATATGCGTTCTGAATTCTTGTCTTAGCTATCCTGTTCTTTCATACTGGCGCTAGTGCGAGTGAATGCTAAGGTGCTGGAAGTATGGAAAGATGCAAGGAGGTTGTATGAGACAGGGGACATATAGGATATGGGGGGATGTGAAAGCAAGTTATGAAAGTATAGGTTGGCAGACCAGGCCACGATGAAGTTCGGTCCCAGCCATGGCTAAACCACTTGGGAGGGCTGAACTGGAACATCACCCTTGGAACATGTGGGGAACATGTATTATCAAGAAGGCTTCTTGACTCTAAGGAAGAGTCTGATAAGAAGAGTTTGCTATGGCGTGGGCAGGTGGTCCCACCAGCAAACAGGCATGTGTACATATAGGCTGTGATCATGTACTATTCCTATATCCCGAGGGATGGTATATTGATCAGTATTATGTTTACTAATGAACATTGATAATGTTAGGAACGAGTCCAGGGACTCTTTACCTTAATGTTTAGTTCGATTAAATTAGAACTATGATAACAGCCTACTATCACTACTGACGTTAGCGACGACTGGTAGATGATTAGGGATAGGTGAGACCTACGATCAGACTCGTCATTCTGATTTCTTGCTCTGTTTGACGGGCTGTTCTGTGAGGCCAGCTGACATTACTGAACCCATGCTTCACTACTCTACATATAGAGATAATGCTTTAGTTATATGCATAACTAAGTAGCATGACTGAGGGTTGAGTAGTCATTGGTAGGATGCATGTGGACTAATGTTTGGGCCAGTATACTCTCACCGGTCGCTCTTCCTTTTCAGGAGTTTGCCTGTTGAGGAACCAGTCAACTATATTTGTCGTTGTAACACAGCGAAGGGTCCAATTCTTTACTTATTACGGCAGACTTAACCACACCATGTACCCAGTGTGATTCATCATGCGTGAAGGTTTGCATTCTGTGATTTAGGTGCCCTGAAGGTGCACGTGTGGGACATGATGGTTTGTGTTGTTTTTCTGCATTAGAAGATACTCTATTTCAGCCAGGAACATTTCAGCAATTTGAGCAATCATGCTCAAAGAAAGGAAACACCTGACCGTATATTATTACGGTGGTTCCGCCTAAACGCGGAAAAACGAGATTTAGACACTTGAATGGTTCTTATGACAGCTTTGGTGGCAGGTCTTGAGAAGAACTACACCAGCAATTCATTGTAACTTGTGGCAAGTGTTACCAGGTGGAAGGGACAAGAGATTATAGTCCAACCTGAATTGTCTTCCTTGAAAGTAGATGTCTGATTCTAATAGTGTACTGAAAGAGTATGAAGATGTTGAACTGTGTTCGTGTAGGACTCAGTGACATATCCGTTGCCTTATCTGATTCTTCAAGCAGTGTTACTGTGATATGAGTACGGGACCATTGAATTGGTCATAGACATATTCTTCAAGCAGTGTTACTGTGCTATGATTGCGGGACCATTAGATTGGTCAGGGACTTATTCTATAACCAGTGTTACGGTGTTGTGAGTACGGGACCATTGAATTGGTCAATAGACTTATTATCCAACCACGGGTAATGTACTACTGAGGGACCATTAGATTGGTCAGTGACTACTTAGGTTCATCGAAGTCACGAATACTTGGAGTCAAATCCAGGAGGATTGTCTCCCAGCCAGTGTTGATAGAGAACTGTGTATTAACAGTGACTGAGTAAGGAGTGATGAAGATGCAGTTGGTCCAGTTGAGTGAGGTCCAGCGGTGACTCTATTGTTGTGGATCCACGCTCTGGGGACGGAGGGGTCTCCAAGGTTCTAGTCATCTCACTGGAAGGAAGCCGGGTGAGTGGCGGACCGACTGGACGGGACATCTGCATCCAATCTACTTCTCAACCTGATGATGACAACCATATCTCTGATTCTGTCTCTACTCTATCCTCTATTTGTGTAAATAGATTATTCTATCAGGATGTTCATTTCAGTTCTATATTCTCAAGGGTAGAATAAACTTTATGTATGTTGACTTGCTCTTTGTATAATGATTGAGTGTGGTCTCGGACGATGCCTAAGTGTTTATTGTTCCACAGGAGTAGGTAGTTAGTGGGGGTCTAGAATCTGGAGGGGCTTGTAGACATAATTAACTAATATGAGATCAACCACAGAGTAAAAATGTGTATCTGCCTATCCAACCCCTGGGGCTAGAATACACGGGAGTGCTAGAGACACCTCGGGTGTGGTTCACTCTCACTACCCAAGGCGATCTTGTTACAATCATCTTCTGTGATCATTTTTTTTTTTTTGGGGGGGGGGGGAGAGGAGGTTTGCATATCCCTAGCAGGACGTTGCAGTCAACACCAGAATTTTTCAGCTGATTTTGATGTACTAGGCAAATTTTGCGTTCAGTAGTTTGTCATTGCTTTCTGAACGACCGGCTCCCATACCAACACGTTATAACACAACGCGACACGGTCTGCGGCACAAATCGGTCGCGGCTGCTTTTTGAACGCCTGCTAAGCGGCTCTCGAACCGCGTTCGCAAGACTTTGGCCACGGAGAGCGGTGATCATACCTGTGATCATACTTCCAAGATATTTGATTTATTTAACATGTTTCAGAGAGTTTTGTTAACATGTTTCAGAGAGTTTTG
>JACEFZ010025556.1:0-11165 GCA_014155875.1 Cepaea nemoralis | reverse complement strand
AGAGAGAGAGAGAGAGAGAGAGAGAGAGAGAGAGAGCGTAAGGGGCGGCGGATCTTTTATGGTTTCGTGGAAGGTGGATGACTTGAATCATTGACACAAACTGTCAGAATATTATATTTTAACAAAAAAATCTCATGACCTTTGCATGACGTTGCGATCAATTCCAACTCCCCGGTTGATTTCCTTGGTAATTTTAGGTTCAGTAGTTTGCTGTTGCCGGTCTGCGAGGAAAAGGTGTTACGGGCGCGATTCGGAATCCCGCATACCCGCGTTCGTAAACAGTCTCGCGCAATTTGGCAGTAGACCGTGTTACGCTAGTTTTTTTTACGAAATGATATGGGTGACGCTCGTTCAGAAAGCAATGGCAAACTACTGAACGTAAACTTGCCATGACATCAACAACAGCAGTGCTGGTGTTAACTGCGATGTCCTGTAAATAGGATATGCAAAAAAAAAAAAAAATGTTTGCCATTGCTTTGTGAACGAGAAGTCAGCGTTGACGGGTTTAAGAAATGAATCCGCTATCTCGTCATCAGTGCACCGAAAGTTTAAGAGCTAGAACGTTCTGATCTCTTGGCATTATTACGTAAATAGTCCCAAAGAAGTTAGAAGCAGGCTGACCATAGCACTGCCGTGGGTACACAGTATGAAGAACCTATGGCACAACATCGGCAAACCAAATAAACTCGACAGCCTGAGAACATGCATGTTTACTGTGGCAGTGTGCGGATGTGAGTGTGGACCATTTCGTCAACATTACAAACGAGAACCGAGGCCTTTGAGCTTACATATTATATACATACTCTTAGATATATTCCATCAAGAAACAACATTTTTCTCAGAACATCATCATTCTCAGAAACAACATTATGTATCGGGAAGTGCGGCTCGTTGGCTGCATCAAAGGTTACTAGTGGAACGGTAATAGTAGGATTTGCTCTTAGTAGACGACGCGAGGTCGGCGTGGCTTATACGTTTAACATCTTTCTTCTGACCGTGGAGTAGAAGGTTCGCTCTAGACGCCGTTCAGTTGGACTAAAATGTTGACTTCCCGTCCCTGACTTGCTGACTTAAAGTTACTTGTACTCTAGAAGTTGAAGGAGATTCGCCTGATGGCGAGGGTCACTGATAATAGGAAAAGTTAACCCTCATATAAAAATCAGTCCAGTATTGTGATTAGTAGAAGCATTTGAACAGTAGCAGTAGTAGTAGTAAGTAGTAGTAGTAGTAGTAGTAGTAGTAGTAGTAGTAGTAGTAGTAGTAGCAGTAGTAGCAGTAGTAGTAGTAGTAGCAGCAGTAGTAGTAGTAGTAGCAGTAGTAGTAGTAGTAGTAGCAGTAGTAGTAGTAGGTGTGTGGAATAAGCTCGACATCAAGGCTAGAGAACGCAACAAACGTCACTTCCTGGACATGGAAATGAGAGGATTACATAAATGGACACACATAGTATTATTTGGCACTCACAGAAGAAGAAGAAGGAAATAGAGATTAGAAGACGAACTAGACAACATAAAATTTGAAAGCTATAATAGTTACCGACCGGATCGAACCTGTCGCCTCCAATGACGACGGCGCCTCGCTGCAGGAACAAGTGTACTTCGACGCACGACCAACGTGGAGTGTCTAGTTAGTCGTGCGTCGAAGTACACTTGTTCCTGCAGCGAGGCGCCGTCGTCATTTGGAGGCGACAGGTTCGATCCCGGTCGGTAACTATTATAGCTTTCAAATTTTATGTTGTCTAGTTCGTCTTCTAATCTCTATTTCCTTCTTCTTCTTCTGTGAGTGCCAAATAATACTATGTGTGTCCATTTATGTAATCGTCTTAGTGGCCTCAACGGTTCTCCCCATTTATTTCTTGTGTTTACATGGAAATGAGAGGCACGGCAAATGACCAATAAAAATGTTTTCGAACAGGCTGCGATGAAAAACATAATAATGACTTGCTACATAAATTAATAAAAAAAATAATTTATTCTGAAACAGTTTTCTACTATGGATCTGTGATTTGATAGCGCTGTCACTGTTTATAGGCCTGGGAGCAAGGGCGAATAGGTGGCCTTTCTTTCCTTCTCTCTGGTAAGCGACGAAACCAGGCTTAGACGCCACGTCTGATCGTGGTCATGACAATACCAACGCAGTTCAATGTCAACTTCGATAGGGTGTCCGTCTGACTTGCTACATTATGTTGACTTCAATGAAATCGGTCATTGCTGTCGCCCGCTAGAATGTGTTTATGGTAACATGTATCGGTTTAATCTGACTAGTAATCAGTAGTAGAAAAACTACAAGACATTACAGTCAAAGAGAAATTTACAGATGAAATAAAATGTAAACTTGAAACTTTGCAAAACCCTTTGGAGGAAAGCGTTGACCAAACTTGGTTGAACATCAAGAATACAATTCAATCTACCGCAGAAGAATGTCTCGGTGTGTCAACCACGCATAGAAAGAACAGATGGTTCAATCAAAAATGTGAAGAAGCAGTCACTAAGAAGAAGAATGCCAGACATATATGGTTAAATGACATCAATAACATCCAAAAGGAAGAGCATTATAGAAATGAATGTAAAGAGGCTACAAAAATAGTCAGACAGCAGAAGCGAGAATATATGAGTAATATAATCAAAGATTTGGAAACTAATCACCAGAAAAATGAATCCAGAAAGTTTTTTAAAGTACTGAAGTCAATGAAACGAGGGCACCAACAAAACACATATGGTTTAAAAGACAAAAATGGGAATATGATAAATACCAATGAAGAAATGTGCAACACATGGAAAGAATATTTTATTGAATTACTAAATTGTGAAGCTCCAAGTAACATTTTCCCACAGGAAGAGGTTCTAACATGCGAACCACAAATTGAAGAACCTACATTTGAAGAAATCCTATATGTAATCACACGACTTAAAAACAATAAGGCAACTGGGACTGATGGAATTGCTGCTGAATTTATAAAGGCAGGTGGCCATGCATTACATCTAAAGCTATACGAACTAATAATAAAAATCTGGAGGACAGAAGAATTACCCCATGACTGGAAAGAGTCATTATTGATACCTATCTTTAAGAAAGGAGACAAGTTCCAATGTGGAAATTATAGAGGAATATCACTACTGTCCACAAGCTATAAGATACTATCCGCAGTATTACTAAATAGACTAAAACCATATTCAGAAGACATATTAGGTGACTACCAGGCGGGTTTTAGACAAAACAGATCAACAATAGATCAGATATTTATCTTACGACAAATAGCCGAGAAACATTGGGAATATAAAAGAGATCTCCATAACATTTTTGTGGATTTTAAAAAGGCTTATGATAGTGTCCATAGGAATAGTCTATGGAATGTTATGCAGGAATTTGGAATACCAAGGAAGTTAATTAACATGACCAAACTATGCATGGAAGATACTTATAATATAGTAACATATAAAGGCAGGAAATCAGACCCCTTCCAAATAACATCTGGCTTGAAACAGGGTGATGCACTATCGCCGCTACTCTTCAATCTGGCTCTAGAGAAAGTTGTAAGGAAGGTAAAGGAGGAATGTGATATTGGAGGAACATCCAAGCTGCTTGGTTATGCAGATGATATAGATATTATAGGGCAAAGTGAACAAAAGACATTAGAAATATTGACTCACTTAAAGGAAAAAGCCCAACAGATGGGGCTGGTTATCAACCAAGATAAGACAGAATATATGGTAATTTCAAGAGACGGAATGGCTAAAAACTCTGGCCACATACAAATAGATAATATGACCATTAAAAGAACGGAAACATACAAATACCTGGGTACAATCTTCAACTGCTCCAACATCATAAGGGAAGAAATACAAACTAGAATCAACTCTGGAAATAAGATATACTATGCACTACAACATCTACTAAAATCAAAGGCGCTATCTCGTAACACCAAAATCACAATATACAAAACACTGATCAGACCAGTTGTGCTGTATGGCTCTGAAACCTGGAGTACAACGAAAGGAGACGAAGCCTTGTTACAAACCTTTGAGAACAAAATTTTAAGACGCATCTTTGGACCCATTAGGGATACACAAAGTGGAGAGTGGAAAAGAAGAAGTAACAAAGACATTTATGATTTGTTTAAGTCCCCGCTAATCACTGGTATCATGAAGGCTAATAGACTACAATGGCTGGGGCATATAGAAAGAATGGAAGATAATAGGGAAACAAAACTCGCTTACACTCAGGAAATAAATGACCGTAGACCCCGAGGTAGACCAAGAAGGCGGTGGAGAGATAATATACATACAGACCTACAAGCACTTGGAATCAACGACTGGCAAGAGAAGGTCCACCAGAGAGACGAATGGAGACAGATTGTATTTGCAGCAAAGAACCTCAATGGCTCGGAATGCTGAAGAAGAAGAAGAAGAAGAAGAAGAAGTAATCAGCTATGAATATTGAAAGTTTCTATTTTAACAGTTGACACGTGCACTGTAATTCTAGTAGTGGACTGCTGTGTTGGCATTCTGGCAGCGGCCTTATGCATAAATGCGTGTGCGTACTGTTGGTTTGTCGGGACTGTTATTTGTTCCACTTTTCACAAGGGACAATGAAGAGCATTATTTATTATATTCACTGGCACTGGAAAGGAGTCTTATGGGGTGACACTTTGCAGTGTAGTTGGAACCACGACAAACGACTAACTGGCTGACTAACTAACTAACTAACTAACTAACTAACTAACTAACTAACTAACTAACTAACTTACTAACTGATTGACTGGCTGACTGACTAACTAACTTACTAGCAGCCCAGCACAGTCCATTGGGTTTAGCTTGAAAAGGGGAATGAGAGCTCTGCGACACAGTACCCGCGAAGATGATACTTTGCTATCAGAACGGAATGACAGCCTCTAGAACAATCTTGACAGAGAGATGCAGCCCCTTTTCTGGGCCCAGGCGATGTGAACGCCATGGAATCGAACTTAAAACTCAGTGTTCGGGAAGATTCACAACTACCACAACAAACACCAGCACCATAAACAACAAAATTGTCCTTTCATGTTGCTATTCAGCTAGAGCAGTGGTTCTCAGCCTATTTTGGCCCATGCACTCCATCACCATATGTTCAGAATGTCATTCACATCTTTCGTATTAACTCCCTATAGCCCCCCCCCCACCCCCCCCACCCACACACACACAGTATAAAAAATGGAAGCTAAATTTAATAACACATACTAGAACAAGTCCTGACGTCTACATAAAACATGATTTGCAGGTCTATTTACGTTACAGAACGAATTTCAGAAGAGCGAGAAGTACAGAACCGTAAAGTATGGAGGGAAAAATAATATCAAGTAACTGGTTCTTGTATTAACGTGACCTTGAAATAATCTTAACTTTCCCCCTCCCCTCCTGGAAACCCTAAAATTCCCCTGGAGGGGAGGGGGGAATTCCCCACAGGTTGAAAACCACTGAGCTAGAAAGTATCCGTGGCGACGTGGTTACGCCGCCTATTTCGAATTCCTCAGGTCGTGGATTCGATTCTGGGCTACGTCATTCGGTTCACGAGTCCAGTTTTCCAGGAGACTCCTGGGGGTACGTCGCTGGAAGTACGTAATTTATGATTTGTGCGACATTTTCGGCAGAGACCGAGCCATGCGGGATAAAACCAGGTGAAATGAAATTGAACATCTTGCCCTTTAAATCCTTATATTGTTATTCATCTATTAAACACCTACAATTATTACTACACGGTGCATTCATGAAGTCCATCTGCCGCTGGATGAGCAACAAACAACAGAAGCAATAATATTGCTGTTAAAATTTAGAGAACTCAACCTAAAATAACCCATTTAAATATACATGTATTAATATAGAACAACAAACGATTGTCTGAATTATACGGATATTGTAACGTAACAACGCATTAAAAATGAGAATTGTCAAATGTTACACATATTCAACACTACTATTTGGCGCAGAAGTCTGGACAATGAACAAGCAATTAGCAAGTCGAATAGAGGCCCTGGAGATATGGGTACACAGAAAAATATGTCGTATTTCATGGAAACAACAACAATCAAATACAGAGGTTCCAGAAAAATTGGGAATGTAAGAAAGTTGATTAAAGAAATACATAAGAGGCAAGTAAAATATTTCGACCTTGTTATTGCGGGTAAGTTTGAAGGCAAACGAGCAAGAGATAGACAACGATAAAAGTGGGAAGATAACATCAAGAGATTGACAAACAGCAATCTGACAATGTAATAATAATGTTGTTTGTCCATCAAGAATGTTGATGACCATTCATTTCATCCAGTGGGGTTGAAAGTATGGATCCGTGAGTTCTAAAATGGCTGATGAGGCCTATTTTGGCTCGAAATGTTCTTTGACAATGTGGACAAAGAATGCTTGACGTTTCTGGAGTAGGATTTCCTGCAGTGGTTTTATTGGATGAAGAATGACTTGGGCGATGAATTGGACTAAAGTGAGGAAGAGTTGCGCAATTCGTCGACCTCACTCTCTCGCCTGAGTCCATCTGAGTCCAGTGGTAAGACAAGTCAAGACGACTGGAGACTAATACAGGTGCAGTGGATGACCAGGGCGCTCTATGTGCCTTGCCGTGCTCATTAGGTTCCACAACGCTTTGCAGGTAAACGCCGTCTTGCCCGTTGAATCAGGAAAGATTTCTTCCGCACAGTCTGCCGAATCCTGTCTTCACATGCTGGGTAGGCATACCCTAATTCACCGATAAGTTTGACACCAAATCGGCTACCCACGCCTGGTTTAGCCAGCCTGTCACAGCTGTTGCCCGGGGGGTGGCCGCTGTCGCATGCTGACAGCTACTAGGAGCCACAGGCATGAGCTGGATGTCAGGCTTGGACCAGTGGGGGATGGTCCCTTGAAAAGGGAGTGACAGCCATCCTTACTAAAGATATGACCGAATGTACAGTCAGGGCGAGAGACAGACAGTATTGGAGATCCACTGAAGCCAACCTTCATTGTGAAGACGGCACCTGAGTGACCGAACGTGCGGCATAAATTATCAAAGTCAAATCATGTGTTGTGGTTCAATTGATCATTATAATCAAAACGATTAGAGGACATGCAAAACACTTGATAGTTTATAGAATTTCTTTCTAGCAGAGTTCTAATATGAATAAAATTTGGTAGAACTGCGGTAAAGCTGTGAAAATGTAAGCAATATAAAATAACACAAAGTAATGCAGTTTTACATAACAGAATTACGACACATACAGGACGTTTCGGCGACTAGCCTTCATCAGCAAACAAATACAAACACAAAACACAACATATAGTCGCGGAGAAGACCCTCTGGTGACTACATTAAGTAGTGACAACGAGGTGAGAAGAATAACAAGCTGAAAATATGAAAGCAGTGAAGAGAAAATGAAAATTTTCAAACAATACACAGCTTGGGATCCTGAGGAAAGTAAGAACATTTTTTTTTCAACAATTTTCATTTTTTCTTCTTCAAATTTTCATTTTCTCTTCATTGCTTTCATGTTTTCATCTTTTTATTCTTCTCATCCCGTCGTCACGCCTCAATGTAGTTACATGAGGGTCTTCTCCGTGACTATATATTGTGTTTTGTGTATGTATTTGTTTGCTGATGAAGGCTAGTTGCCGCAACGTCCTGTATGTGTCACAATTATGTTATGTAAAGCTACATTACTTTGTATTATTTTATATTGTTATAACAGAGTTCCAGGACGGCGGCTGGTTACATACATCTTGAGCAAATGGCAACTGAATCATGCGAGAACACAGAATGGCGTCTAGGAAGGTGCAACCGTGTGAATGCCCACTTCCACTGAACCACAGTTAATTCAATTTCGGCGGGCGGCGTGACTCGATGTAGCTGTGTATATTATAAGGTTGAAACACAAGGGGTCCTTCGGTTCAAGATTTTAAGAACTGGTAATATAGTGATAGCCGGCGTCTCTGGCCGAGGAGTTACACGACTTTCTCCGTAATCCCGGTTATCCACGCAGGGTAACGCAGCGCGCGAGAATTGGAAGCGGTTCTACCCGCGTTGGTGACTTGCGGGATAATGAGCCAGTCGCTCAGAAAGCAATGGCAAACTACTGAGCGTAATCTTGCCAAGAAATCAACAATCAGCTGAAAGATGCTGATGTTGACAGCGATGTCCTGTAAAGAATGTGCGAATTATATATATATATATATATATATATATATATATATATATATATATATATATATATATATATATATATATATATATATATATATATAAAAGGATGTATGTATGTATGTGTGTATGTGTGTGTGTATGTATGTCCGTTCTTTATGCGTTCGCGAACGGTCCATCCGATTGAGATGAAATTTTCTACACGTCTTCTTTTCATTCCTGTGCAACCAACTGTAATAGTTTCTTAGTGTACTATCATCTATTTACTTACTAAAATTTAATTTTGTAATTACATGACTCAACATAAGAAAAAATAAAACAAGGGACATAACTTTTAGTAGCATTGCTATATCTTAAGTTAAGTCCCCTGGCTATAGATAGATAGATAGATAGATAGATAGATAGATAGATAGATAGATAGATAGATAGATAGATAGATAGATAGATAGATAGACAGACAGACAGATCCCCATCAGGAGCTGGGCGAAGCCGGGCCGGGTCAGACACAGACAGACAGACAGACACATAGACAGACAGACAGACAGATAGTCGGGAACGGGAACTTATATGACTACTTATATGAATTAAATGAGATGCTACCCACCAGGGACTGGGTGAAGCCGGGCCAGGTCAGACAGACAGACAGACAAATAGACAGACAGACAGTCGGGAACGGGAATGGGATCTTATATGACTACTTATATGAATTAAATGAGATACTCCCTACCAGGAGCTGGGCGAAAGCCGGGCCAGGTCAGACAGACAGACAGACAAGCAGAGTGACATACAGACATACATACAAACAGACAGACAGACAGACAGACAGACAGATAGATAGATAGATAGATAGATAGATAGATAGATAGATAGATAGATAGATAGATAGATAGATAGATAGATAGATAGATAGATAGATAGATAGATAGATCCCCGCCAGGGCCTGGGCGAAGCCGGGCATGATCAGACAGACAGACAGACAGATAGTCGGGAACAGGGGCTTATATGACTACTTATATGAATTAAATGAGATGCTCCCCACCAGGGACTGGGTGAAGCCGGGCTGGGTCAGACAGACAGACAGACAGATAGACAGATAGTCGGGAACGGGAGCTTATATGACTACTTATATGAATTAAATGAGATGCTCCCAACCAGGGACTGGGTGAAGCCGGGCCGGTCAGACAGACAGACAGGCAGACAGACAGACAGACAGACAGATAGATAGATAGATCCCCGCCAGGGTCTGGGCGAAGCCGGGCCGGGTCAGCTAGTGTATATATATATATATATATATATATATATATATATATATATATATATATATATATATATATATATATATATATATATATATATATATATAGTGATAAACAGAACACCTCTGAAACAAGTTAAAGAATTTAAATATCTAGGAAGTATGATCACAGAAGATGGCAGCACGGACAGAGAAATCAAAATTTGATGTCAAAAATAAAGAACGCTTATATATCAACTTTCACTCATACATACTGAATTATTCTAATATACATATGCCCACAAGATGACAGATAATAAATAGCATATTCACGTCAACCATGTACTACCAATGTCAAACGTAGACATTATCCAATTCACACTTACTGCAAAATCAACACCTGCGAGATTATTTGTTTGAAAAGAGCTTCCAAGTTAACTATCCGAGACAGAGTAGGAAATGATGTTATCAGACAAATAGTGGGGTCGACACCTTGTGTCACATAGTTTGAAAGGCAGAAGATCAAACAGTTCGGCCATCTATTAAAGAATGCAACACCATCAACTACCAGCACTAGAGCTACATCAAAGACCGATCTGATAAGAGAGAGCTAGAGGACCCCCGAGAAGAACATGGATTTTACATCAAAGACATTGTACAATCACTTAGAATGACACTATCCAGTGCCACCCACCGGGCGCTGGAACCTCAACTATTCCTCCCCACGACGCTTTTCGGCAAAAGAGGAAGTTGATGATGGTAATCGAGGAAGGACATGACCGTGTAACAGAGAGCGAATAGTTTCTGCAGTTAGTTAGAGTCAGACTAAGAGAGTCCGGCATAACGGATTGTTCCTTGCGGTTATAGTTCAGCCTGCAGAAGGCGATGGTATCTTATTCAGCGTTTACGGAAAGTACACCTGTGCATTCTTTACTGATTGTAACTGTACATTGTTACTGATTGTATCTGTCTGTATATTTTTACATGTCGTATCTGTACACAGTTATTGGTGTTATCTGTCTGTACGCTGTTATGGATTGTATCTGTCCATACATTGTTACTGAATGTATCTGTACATTGTTACAGACTGTATCTGTCCGAACATTGTTACTGGTTCTACCTGTACATTGCTATTGACTGCACATGAACGTTGTTATCCTGTTGTCGGCGTTCGTATCAAGCTAATAAACAATTATTCGCACGTACACAGCTCTTATGGTCACCAGTAGGGAAACGAAAACGGGGAAGATCAAGAGAGACCCTGCGTAGAACCATCATCAGAGAAGGCTCATTCAATGGCCAAGTAAACATCCAAGATCTACAACAGGTAGCAGCGAACCGCCAAGCATGGAGAGACAGGACTTCTGCCCTATGCGCCGCCTTAGGCTCAAGAGGAAAGACTAACTAACTAACACAGCGCTGTCATCATTTAACTTCCGATGTCTATCAATAGTCCGGCATGTCTAGTGACTTAACACAGATACACAGTATACTTATATGCAACCACCTAGACTAACATTACCCTGGACACAACCATATCCACTCCCATATTGTGACATTTGGAGCTGATATTTCGAGTTCAAGGAATTTTAGATTTGTTGAGTTAAAATGAGACAAGAACCGACATTACAACACTCGGTACATTCTCTTACGCTCTGCGTACTCATTTTCAACCTTCCGTGAGACGCCCTAATACTAATAGTGTCACTTGCAGTCTTATTATGTCCGTCTGGACCCTTTTCCCCCTTTAATTACTGAGTTTGTCCCCAAGAGCTTACTT
>JACEFZ010025555.1:0-37336 GCA_014155875.1 Cepaea nemoralis | reverse complement strand
GGGTGCCTGTTTACAGCAGAGCTGTGTTCTTGCGCCGCTAGGCCGACACATCCGACTTCTGCGGGCATTTGTTGACTGGGTTAACCTTCCCGGGGGTTCTACTTCTTCCTTGTTCTACTTATTCCTCGCTCTACTTATTCTTCGCTCTACTTATTCCTTGTTCTACTTATTCCTTGTTCTCCTTCTTCCTTGCTCTACTTATTCCTTGTTCTCCTTCTTCCTTGTTCTTCTTATTCCTTGTTCTTCTTATTCCTTGTTCTACTTATTCCTTGCTCTACTTATTCCTTGTTCTTCTTCTTCCTCGCTCTACTTATTCCTCGCTCTACTTATTCCTTGCTCTACTTATTCCTTGTTCTCCTTCTTCCTTGCTCTACTTATTCCTTGCTCTACTTATTCCTTGTTCTCATTCTTTCTTGTTCTACTTCTTTCTTATTCCTTCTTCCTTGAGGAGGAGGCGGGAGAAGAAGAGGAAAATTTACTTGTTAATAACAGGAGCAATTATAGCATAGTAAATGGTGCATTAACTAACCAGAAGAGATTTCTGACTTCAACCTTTGGTTGAGGAGAGCATGTTCTGACTGATTACAACTCTGTGATTGAAGCAGCCTTTCAAAACAGGAAGGAAAATGCTTCAGTGGAGGCAGCTGGATGTCACACTTTAAAGTGTCTTGACATGGTATATATGCATCCTATCATGATTAGATCGAAGTATATTAGATGTAATTATCCTGACCTTTTCTTTTTTAACTTCGTTTTTCAGTGGCTTAGTACGGAAAAGATTGTTGAAAAGTTGGTTGATTCCATTGTTGCATCGAAAGATGAAGATGTAAGTAATTGTTTCTAGTTGAGTTGGTATGTTTTACTATCTGTATATATAAGTGTATTATAAAGAATGTGCTGCACGAGGAATGGACTTATACAGGGGTAGGCCCCTGCAGATGCCATGTTTGAGTCAGAGGTGGTCTGCATTAATGACTGGAGGCTTGCTAGAATGGCAATAAGACCTGGTATTTGTCACCTGGTCAGTGGTATTGGATACAAAAATTATTTCTTGGGGGATCACGGGCGTGGCCACCTGCAAGATCAAGACTAGGAGAGCACACAAGGCCTTCAAATAAGAGTGGGCCAACACCCTTATTGGCGGGGGGAGCTAACAAAGATTATAGTGGACTGCTGGTTCAATGCCTCAGCTCATTTCTTGTCAAAGTGAGGGAAAGATTGGTCACCTATTCCTCCTTGCTCTCAGGTCTACAAAATGTGATGGCACTACCATATCACACAGTGCACTCCCTCCTCAAGCAGAGACGCCTCCAATGGCTGGGCCATGTATCTCGAATGGAGGTTGAACGTATTCCCAAAGGTCTCCTATATGGAGAACTAGCCACAGGGAACAGGTCAGCCGGAAGACCCAAATGCAATATAGGGATGTGTGTAAACAAGATATGAAAACCCTTGGCATAGATTCAGACACGTCGGAAAGAGTTGCAACAGACAGATGTTCCTGGAGAAGAGATGTACGAAATGGACTGATGCTCTTTGAGCGCAATCTGATCCAACAAACTGAGGATTGGCGGCACAGGCATAAAATGCAGTCACTTACTGCGGGACCAGCCTCGTCATACAGATGCGGAAACTGTGACAGAGATTGTCACTCTCTCATTGGACTACAGTCACCAGCGGCGCTGTCAGGTGCCTCCCCAGCGGCACAACTCTATAGTCGAGAAGAGGCCTACTACTACCACATCATGGACCCATAGCAGGAAAGTGCTCATGGAAAATTAATTAATGACATTCTCATTGGATGCCTTCTACAAAAGACATACTAGAACTAGCAGGCCCACTTTGTGTGCGCCCCCCCCCCCCCCAATCCCATGGTGGACCCTTGAAGTTGAACAAGTTTGGAAGTCAAAGAGAGCTGCAGTTATAGGACTTGCAGCAGACACCCAAAGAGCACAAGAGGAACTGGCCAGGACACAAAACATAAGGTGGAAAGTGTTAAAAGGAGAAAGTGGAAGAGTTCAAGCTCCGTGCAGCAGAGGCCAAGGAAGCTAAAAGGGATAATTTCTTTCATGAATGAGTTGGGAGGTAATAACACATTGGGTAAATTCTGGAAACTACACAGACAAATGTGTAGAAAAGGCCTGCCTATCACAATGGGAACTATATTCAGGGGTAGGCATGCCCCATGACAGCAGACAATAATAAATGAGAAGCCTTCCTGGGGAGATTTACAACAAACAGATCACAATGATGGAGACATCGGGGATGCAGTTAGAGAGCATCTAGCAGGCTTCTTCAAGGATGACAGCTATTCGGATTTCAAACAAGTAGCTGATATAAAATATATATATGTAGGTCATCATGGCCAAATGGATAAGAATGTTGTTCTTAAACATCCGGTGTGCTAATGCCGAGATAAGTGGTTCAACCCCTACACCGGACAGTTAGACTAAAATGTTAACCTGTCGTCCTTGACTTGAAGACGTAAATCACAAGTACCTCTGAAGTCAGAGTGGGTTTGCTTAATGGTGAAGGACACTGTTAATAAGGAAAGCTAATCCACACGCACAATTTATTTCAGCACTACTTGAAGTAGTGTGTCTGGACTGCTTGAGTTCAAAGCGTGCGAGCAAAAAAAATGTTATATATATATATATATATATATATATATATATATATATATATATATATATATATATATATATATATATATATATATATACTAGACGACCCGGCCCGGCGTCGCCTAGCCCCTGGCAGGAGCGTCTCATTTAATTCATATAAGTAGTCATTATACATTCAAATACATTTCTTTAAGCACACAGAGTACGCGTTCGACCCCTGTTCCCATTCCCGTTGCTCGTCTGTTTCTGATGCTCCTGTTGCCCGTCTGTTTCTGAAGCTTGTAATGCCTTTTTCTTTCGTGTAAAATTTAAAAATTGATTTAAAAATAACTAACTATTTCAGTTGGATCCGCGGGAGTTAGAACAACATCTGTACAAAATTTCATCTCAATCGGATGAACTGTTCGGGAACGCATAAAGGACACACACACAAACAAACATTCTCTTTTATATGTATAGTAGATAAGTAGATATAGTAGAAAAATAATGTAGATTGTTCCCTTTCCCTCTACAAATCCACACTGTTCATAACTAATTTCTGGTTTAATCAGAGGGTGAGTTCCCTTAGACCAAGATGGTGGGACATTTCTTCGTCTGTATCTGAAACTCGTAATGCCTTTTTCTTTCTTGCTTGAGGAAAAATTGTTGATTTTAAACTAACTAACTATTTCAGTTGGATCCGCGGGAGTGAGAACAACATCTGTAGAAAATTTCATCTCAATCGGATGGACCGTTCGGGAACGCATAAAGGACACACAAACAAACATTCTCTTTTATATATATACTAGCTGACCCAGCCCGGCTTCGCCCAGGCCCTGGCGGGTATCTATCTATCTGTCTGTCTGTCTGTCTGACCCGGCCCGGCCCGGCCCGGCTTCGCCCAGCTCCTGGTGGGGAGCATCTCATTTAATTCATTTAAGTAGTCATATAAGTTCCCGTTCCCGACTATCTGTCTGTCTGATCCGGCCCAGCTTCGCCCAGCCCCTGATGGGGAGCATCTCATTTAATTCATATAAGTTCCCGTTCCTGACTGTCTGTCTGTCTGTCTGCTGATGACCCGGCCCAGCTGTCTCTCTGTCTGCCTGCCCGTCCGTCCGTCCGTCTCTCCCTCCGTCTATCCCACCCTCTCTATCGGGTCGGATCTATCTATCTATAGCCAAGGGACTTAACCTAAGATATAGCAATGCTACTAAAAGTTATGTCCCTTTATATATTTTTTCTTATGTTAAGTCATGTAATTTAATTATTAAATTTTAGTAAGTAAATAGCTGATTATACACACAAAAAACTATGACAGTTGGTTGCACGGGAATGAAAAGAAGACGTGTAGAAAATTTCATCTCAATCGGATGGACCGTTATCGAACGCATCCAATACATCCCCTCCCACCCACCCACCCACATTCTGTTTATATATATATATATATATATATATATATATATATATATATATATATATATATATATATATATATATATATATATATGGGGGAAAAAAGCAAAAGACACTGCGCTGGGACCTTATGGGGTCAGATATGGTCAAATGTGAGATTTGGGGGGGGGGGGGGGGGAATAGTAAGTTGCATGTCAGAACACTCTGCATTCACTGTGAACCAGTTCGGTAGTTGATCCCCACTGTAACTTCCATAATTGCAAAGGTTAATCAAGAGACACACAAGCAAAATGTATAATGTGTGACAGATGAAACCCAACGTGTTTGGGGACTTTTGAATTTAAATGTGGTTTTTGCAAATAATTATGTTAGAGGAGACAAATATGGAGTTTTTCCACCCAGTGTGTTACTGGAATGATCAACGTCTACAAGCTGAAACATTAGCTGAGGAGAGCTGTTGTGACCTCTAGACTTGCCTGAAATACTGTGATGTTGAATCTTCATTAACGAATAACTAATAACTTTACAGATAGTAACTGTGTAACTGATTGTTATTATTTTACTTGCAGTAGTTGTTTTATTGACATTGGTCTATGATTACAGATTCACTGCAACGCAGCTCAGTCTCTGTGTGATATTGTGCGCCTAGGCAGGGAGCAGTTCATCCACCAGCCGGACCTCTCCGACACTGACCCACTGCTGCACATCATGGAGCAGTGAGTTGTGTCTGTTATGTGTTGTTGTTGCAGGTTTCTGCTACATTTGTGTGTATGGTTGCTGTTGAAATTTTCTGCTACTGTTGTGTGTGTAGTTGTTGTTGGTGTTGCAGTTTTCTACTGTTATTTCTATAGCTGTTGTTGTTGTTGCGTGTCTGACCTACCACAGTTGTGTTAAACACAAGTAATGGTCCCTTTTGCACTCCAAAGATGCATTGGATATATGGTGCTAAACCCATGTTGTTATAGACCAATCAGCAGTCAGCGGCTGATGTCATCATTATCTCGCCGACTGCCTTTACTTCCCAAGACATTTCCTGCTACCCATTTTATGCTCGGCTGACTTGAGAGCCCAGGTCAATATTGAATATTTAAAACTGCCCTGGTGAGCGCCCAGGTCAGTTTTTAATATTTGGAACTGTTGTCATGGGGATTGAACCCAACACAACTGAAATGGAAGGTGAACATCAATACCATGGCTTCCACTGCAGCTGTGCTTGCTAGCAGCCCCTTTCGATCATGTGTTACCACAGCCCATCAGGGAAGCAGATAGTAATGTTGTGACCTAGCATGGCTTCCACCGCAGCTGTGCTAGCTGGCAGCTCCGTTCGATCATGTGTTACCACGGCCCATCAGGGAAGCAGAGGGTAATGTTGTGACCTAGCATGGCTTCCACCGCAGCTGTGCTAGCTAGCAGCCCCGTTCGATCATGTGTTACCACGGCCCATCAGGGAAGCATAGGGTAATGTTGTGACCTAGCCGGCATGTCATAAGATATGACAGTAGGTCAGCATGGTCGAATGGATAAAAGCGCTCATTCTTACACATCCGGTGTGCTGATGCTGAGGTAGCAGGTTCAGCCTCTCCACCAGTCAGTTGGACTGAAATGTTGACTGCTCGTCCTTGACTTGGGGACGTAAATTACAAGCACCTCTGAAGTCGGAGTGGTTTTGCCTAATGGCGAGGGACACTGGTAAGGCAAAATTCAGCCCAGTGCTACTACAGAGTAGCATGTATGGACTAGGCAAGAGTTCAAAGCGAGTGAGCTGCCAAAAAAAAATAATCAGAAGATATGACCAAGGGGAGTTGGCGTGAGACTGGCTCTGTGTCTGGTAAAAAACACATTCAAGGTGGTCGAGTTTGTTGCCAGACTACATAATTCAGTTCATGTCTGCAATATTTCTACAGACCCCAGGTTGACTCACTCACAGATAAAAAGTTAAATAAAGTTAGATGCATGTCCTTTACAGAACATAGCAGTCAACCCTCAGCATTTTTTGGCTGTTTGTGATTTCTTGGCAAGTTGGCGTTAAGTAGTTTGCCATTGCTTTCTGAACGACCAGCAGCTCATACCATTGTATAAATGCAAGCGGTCTGCTTCTATTACGAATTGTGTTCATAAGCCTGTCACCACGGATGAGTAAAACGGGTACTGTGAAATATTTTGGAGGAATAATGGTAGCTGGCTGGATATTGACCACATCACCCACCTAGTGCTGATTGGTCTATACAAATATGTGGGCCTGGCACTAGATGTCTATTGTGCCTTTAGGCGTGTATAAGGGTCCTTTACTTTAAAAAAAAGTCTTAAAAGTAGAGAGGATCGACTTCATTGCACCGGGTTTTATCCCATATGGCTCGGTCTCTTTCTGCAAGGCGGCCTGCTGATAGCGTTGCACAAAGCATGAACTCCGTAGCTCCAGTGATGACTCCCGGGAGTTTTTGAGCAAAACTGCACTCACGAAATGAAAGACGTTGCCCGGAATTGAACCCACAACCCCCGGGAAAGTTAACCCGGTCAACAAATGTCAGCAGAAGTCGGATGTGTCGGCCTAACGGCGCAAGAATGCAGCTCTGCTGTAAACAGGCACAACGCAATCACGTCCGGAAAAAAAAAACTCTGGATGAATGCAGAAGAAGAAGAAGAAGAAGAACCCACAACCTTCGGAATGCAAGCCAGATGGCTTGACCACTTCACCACAAAGACTCCAAACTTCCCTTTTTTGCTTTACCATAACACTTAAACTTTGTGCAAACTGGGATACTTGTATTTTATCCTAGAGTAGATTTGAAGCAGCAAAGAAAGATAACTATTGTTTCTTCCCATGAATTTGCTAAGAGTTACTTTTCCTATTTGTTAGGGAGGAAACGGTTGCACAGCTATTGTCTCGGATGTTTGATTCAGACAAGAATGAGTCGGTGCTGGTAAATGGGCTCTGTGTTATACACACACTTCTGGAGGTCCAGCGGCAGGCGTAAGTCCATGCTTGTTTGTGCTTGTCATGATGTGCTAGTGGGTATTGCATCTATATTATATTTAGTGGGAGTTTTAACATATATTGGTTGGAATGTTGACTTGCATGGCTGTGTGACTTCAATAGTTAGAAATATGGCTGTGGCATTGCTGCAATGCAATGATGATTATGAATATGAGATTGTCAAATTAAGATGAAGTTCGTTCTGACATTTCTTAGGTGCATTATGAGGAGAAACAAATTTGAAACCTTTGTGACGATTGGCAAAATTGATGGGATGAAAGAAAGGGGTGGCCAAAAGAAATAAATAACTGGATAGTTTGGCCACAAGGCTTTATTGGTATCTGATCCAGAACTATGGTGATTGTATCCAGATGGAGAACCATTATTGCTCATGCTTACTATCTTGGCACATCATAGTGATGATAATGAATACAAAATGCGTGCTAATGATGCTCTTCAAGGAACAGAACAGGATATACATTTTCTTTCTCTTTTTCAGTGTTCACGTGCAGTTTTTACATTATTTATTACTTGACTCTTCTAGGGTCTTCTTAAATGATTGCCATTATTCTGTTATTTATTACGTTCTTGTTGAATCATTGCAGTTATTTCATTATTTATTACTTTCTTATTGAATTATTGTAATTATTCCATTGTTTATTACTTTTCAAATTATTGCAGTTATTTCATTGGTTATTACTTTCTTGTTGAATTATTACAGTTATTCCTTGTTTATTATTTCTTGAATTATTGCAGTTATTCCATAGGTTACTACTTTCTTGTTGAATCATTGCAGTTATTGTATTTATTACTTCTTGAATTGTTACAGTTATTCCATAGTTTATTACTTTCTTGTTGAATCATTGCAGTTACTGCACTGTTTATTATTTTCTTCTTGTTACTGCACTTTTTATTATTTTCTTGTTGTTACTGCACTGTTTACTATTTTCTTGTTGAACCATTGCAGTTATTCCATGGTTTACTACTTTCTTGTTGAATTGTTGCAGTTATTTCATCGTTTGTTATTTCTTCTTGAATTTTACAGTTATTCCACCGTTTGTTACTTTCTTGTTGAATAATTCAGTTACTCCATTATTTATTTTAATGTCGAACCATTGCAGTTATTCCATTATTTATTATTGTAATGTTGAATCATTGCAGTTTTTCCATTTATTGCTTTCTTGTTGAATATTGCATTTATCCCGTTGTTTATTGCTGTCCTGCTGGCTATTGCAGAACAGACCCATGTGACCAGTTAACAAATGGTGAGACTGACCACTACAGCGAAGGCATCAGCAATGTCATAGCTGCCCTCATCCCTCGGCTCAAAGACTTCCACGACCTCTTGCTGAACCCACCTAAGGTATGCTGGGAACTCTATTTCTGTTGGTACAATTTTGTTAAATACAAAACACAAGTGTTTAATTTTAGTCGTGTTTTAGGATTGAAAAATGAATGAGATAGCCATGAAAAAAAAACAAAGGAAAACCATTAATTTATATGAGGCATTAGACGTAGACAGTCAAGATTTTTTCGGGCATGTTGTGAGGAGAAATAAACTGGAAACTTTGTGACAACTGGCAAAACTGATGAGAAAAGAACAAAGGTACCATAGAGACTTTGCCTCAGAGAACCCCTGTTTTATATACAACATCCCGGGAAGGTTAACCCGGTCAACAAATGCCCGCAGAAGTCGGATGTGTCGGCCTAACGGTGCAAGAACGAAGCTCTGCTGTAAACAGGCACAACACAATCACATCCGGAAAAAAAACCGGATGAACGAAGAAGAAGAAGATATACAACATAGCTGTGGGCGTTTTGGAAGGAGACCGCCTTGTGTTGGTTTTCGTACAATGATATGAGTGCCGGTCGTTCTGAAAGCCGCGGCAAACTACTTAACGTAAATTTGCCAAGAATTCACAAACAGCCTAAAAATACTGAGAGACGTCATACCTTGCCTCAGTTGGTGTAATCTTCCGACTTATGTACATTACTGGATGGAAAATGTCAGCATTCTGTTGGCCCAATATGCCACTTATTGATACTGCGCTGGCGTCTGTCCCCTAAGAAAATATTGTAAATGTGGGTTAGGTAACTGAAGGGTTGGGACATTGCTAAAAAGGTGCTTAAGTTTTGACATGGTCCTCATTAAAATAGCATCTTTTACATCAATTTTTACATTTGCCTTTAATAATTTTGAAAAAACACTGGTGATTTTTGCCACATTGGGAATGAACTTGTTGTAATAGTTCACTAGACCAAGTAAACTTCTCACTTGCTTTTTTTTTTTTTTTGGTTGGCATTGTGAGGTTTAAAATCTTAGTCACAATTTTGTTATCAGTTTTTAATTTGCCTTTTGATATTGTATGGCCCAGAAAATTTGTTTTACCTGTATAGCTTATCACATTATACATAATACCCAAAGATGTTATTGTATTGTAAGATGACGTCACAATTTTACACATTTGCAAAAATGGTAGGAAAATATGTCCTCTTCCAATATATGCAAGTAATATCAGTATCACATCCCATGGACATTTGTTTGCTGTATGGTGTAGTTTGTACATATAGGATATTGTCCATATAACTTTCCACAAGATCAGTACTCTCATCGTGCTGGTGCCATTTTTGTGGCATGTGTTTGAGTTTCTGTAGTTTCCTCTGCCATTTTGATTGTGTCCTTTCAGACTACTGTTAGTGTGTTCTATGTTAGTTATGTGTTCTGCGTCATGTTGCCTAACAGTGTCTATTTTATGAAAATATGAGTTTTGTCCTGTGTCTAATGTATGTGTTGTCTGTTGTGTGTCCTGTTTGTACCTGTTACTGTTGTCATCTGATGTTATTCCATTGGTGATCATCCTTTCTGCTGGTTTAACTATTAGGTGTTTATCACTTTTATATACAACAGTGCAACAATTTGCATGAGCAACAAATGGATTATGCTCCCTTTTTTGGTGTTTTGTTTTATTATCCCTGGTTGTGTCCTTTACTTTAGTAATTTCTGGTAGATGTTCTTGTTTGTCTTCTATCTGAATGCTTGGTGTGATTGCATTGTTTTCGTCTTCTGTCTCCTGTTTTTGTCTTGAGTAATATGGTTTGAGTAAGTTGATATGGAATATCTTGAGTTTGTGGTTCAGTGATATTTCATACTCAATGTCGGTTAATTTTCTAACTATTCTGAATGGCCCTTGCCATGTCATTGCTAATACATCCCTCTTATCGGGTAATAGCACTATAACCTCCTGTTCAGGTTGAAGTTCCACGGCGTTCGCCACTTTGCGGGCATGGACTTCTTTCCATGCTTTTATGTCATTAATGGAACATTTCTTTACCTGAGGCAGGCACCCGATTATAAGATCAGTACATGGGTCATCTAAGATAGCACATGTAAATATGCCAGATAAGAAAGGGGTATTTATACGAGCCGATGCTAACGGGTACTTCTCTATGTTCCCCGAAAAAGTTCGGCAGCTTACAAACTGGCCTGTATCATCTTCTGGATTGGCCAGTTCTTTCCTTAGACCGATCATGGTACTGCCGCTATCAATTAAGAGTTGGCAAGGTTTATCATTGACCATTCCATCGTAGAGTTCTAATGTACCTATGGAGGCAACTGCTGTATTTGCGTTCTCAGTTGAACACGGTACTGAATGCCCGCATTTAAGCACTCCGTTTTCATGAAACTGGGGACATGTTATACATTGATCGAAATTTAGCACATCACTTGCTGCTACAACATTCTCTCCATATGGTAACCTTTCTTCACTCTCACATTCATCCTCACTTCCACTCTCAGAAGAAGTATCAACAAGTACAGCATTACTGGCACTCAATCTCTGACGTCCAACACATCTGCTACTATAGTGCCCAAATGCCCGGCAAAAGAAGCATTTAACAGCACGTCTGTACGTGTTTCTTTTGCTCTCTTGCTTTTTTATCATCATCTCTAGGTGAGATGCATATCCTGGGTTTTTGTCACACATAGAATAACTATCATGGAAAAAATTGCAATATGGACATTGCGGTGGCTTAGTTTTTTGTTTATCTTTCATCCTAAATGGTTTTTGAGGTTTTCTTTCGGTGAAAGCCACTATTTCAGAATCTACCGTTGATTTAAATATATCCCCATTTGAAGAAAAATATCCGTTTCTCTAGCTGTTCTAAAGATTCTACATCAGCTTGCTGTAAAAACTTGGCAAAGGGAGTTGGAACAGTTGAGACAATTTTGTCCATTAGCATCAAGTCTCTCAGCTTTTCAAAGCTTTTATTTACCTTTGCAGCATTCAGCCACTTACTGTATAAACTTTGTACGTTGGAGACATAGTCAATAAACGTTTCACTAGATTTAGGGTTTAGTTTAGAAAACTGAATTTGATAACCTGCGGCATCTAGCAAAAAATGTTGCATAATGCGTTGACGGATGTAGTCATAATCATTTCTCAGCTCTTGGGGGATAGATTCTATCACTTTCAAAGGCTCCCCAGAGAGATTTTTCATATAGATCATGGCCCAATGTTCCTGTGGAATTTCCTGGAATTTTAGCTGGAATTCCACATTCTCAGTCCAGGCAGAAATGGAGTCTCCTTGGCAGAAGGGTTTGACTATCCCTTTGTACCTGCTAAACTTATTCTCTTCTTCTTTACTCTTTAGCTTAGTTGTTGCTATCTGTACGTGAGATTCGATTTCTAACTCCTTTATTTTCAACTCTTGGTTTCCTCTTATCTCTAATTCTTTTAATTTGGTGGCTTCAGCTATTTCTAGCTATTTTAATTTAGTTGTTTCCCCTATTTCTGCTAGGTCTTTTTGATGTTATTGTTCCTGTGCTCGCTCCTCTCTTTCAGTTGTTGCTTTCCTATCTCTTTCCTCTTTTTCAATTGTTGCTTTCCTATCTGTATACTCTTTATACTTATTACTTGCCCATTGCTCTAATTTGTCACCAGTATATCCCAGGTCTTTACCCGCTTCTATGCACTCTTTCAATGTTGACATTCTTGTTAGTTTATACATTCACACACTCAAATCACAAAAATACAATTTCTATAATAATCTTAATTAATTACAGAATTCAAAATGAAGATGCTATTTTCTAGAGCATTAGTCAAAACAATTTGGGTACTTCTTCTTCTTCTTCTTCGTTCATCCGGAGTTTTTTTTCCGGATGTGATTGCGTTGTGCCTGTTTACAGCAGAGCTGCGTTCTTGCGCCGTTAGGCCGACACATCCGACTTCTGCGGGCATTTGTTGACCGGGTTAACCTTCCCGGGGGTTTCTTAGGACGTTTGACTCTCACTGTTGTGGTGTTATCCCCCATCCCAGCTGGTCCATATAGAACAGCCAAAGATCCTGGTCAGCCCTCAAGGGAAGGCAGGGGCAGACCATGGGCATTCCCCGCCATCCAAGGAGGCTTCCATACTTGCAGAGCCGATACATAGCGCTCTGGTACTGGGCTCACCCAAGGAATCGTCACGTCCTGCACATGGCTGCTTAGCCTCACTTCCGTATATTGGGCCTTCCGTTCACCATAGGCTGTTCTTCCGGAAACCAGAAGTATGCAGTCTGCAGATGACATCCACACAGTGAGCTTTCGATTCGGACTTTCCACGTAATGGATTTGCTATCCAAGCAATATTCCATTTCATGCCACTAGGACACTTTTCCACCTTTTATGAAGCCCACACAATGGGCTTTTGATTCGGACTTTCCACGTAATGGATTTGCTATCAAGCAATATTCCATTTCGTGCCACTAGGACACTTTTCCACCTTTTATGAAGCCCACACAGCGAGCTTTCGATTTGGACTTTCCACATAATGGATTTGCTATCCAAGCAATATTTCATTTCATGCCTCTGGGTCTTCATGCACCTTTAAATGTCAACCTGTATGTAGTTAAAGTAAGCTGCGGTCAACTTGAGCTTGTTGATATCTCCATAGAGCTTGTCCTCAAATGAAGCAGGTGTGGGCCAAAATATCTTTCTCTGTTCTGCATACGTTGGGCAATCCTGCAGCAAATGTTTTGCTGTCATTTTTCCAGTTCTACAATTACATTCATCAGTATCTCCTATCTTTAGTTTATTGAACAAGTGGTATTTCAGCCTGTTATGTCCTGTGCGGAGTCTGAAGATTGCTACTTGTTCTCTTCGGTCGAGTTTGTAATATGCATCATCCTTCTGATGGCCTGGATGCTCAGATTCCCATTTGGTTCTATAAGTGCTTTTTATCAACCTCTTTGCCTCATTATAGGTTATGTCTATGTCAGGCTGTGGTAGTCGTCCGCCCTCTTTTGCCAGTCTGTCAGCCTCTTCGTTTCCAGGTATACTGCAATGTGATGGGATCCACTGTATTACAACTTTTTTGGATTTCTGGCATAGACCATGGAGTGCTGCTCTTAGGTCAGTTAGTTCTGTGCTGTTATTGCTCTTGAGTATTGAGACAGCTGACTTTGCATCTGTGAAGATAGCTATTTGCTTCTCTTTATTTTCCTCCATCAGGAGCATTTCTGCTGCAGTTTTCAAAGCCTCTACCTCCGCTTTGAAGTTACTTGAAAATTTTCCAGTTGCCATTGAATGTGTTTTTTTCACTCCATTTTTTAAATTTAGGAGAATTCCTCCTCCTCCATTCTCTATTGAATTTTTGGCTGATCCATCTGTATATGCATGGGTCCAATTCCTGCTTGGGTAATGTTCTTTTATGTAGTTTAGGGTTATTTCTCTTCTTTCGGTTTCATGCTGAGTGTTCTTTTTCTCAATACCAGGAATGTTTTCTATCATCTCAGGCAGTTGCTGCTGTCTCCAAGCTGGGAAGTTGTGTGCATTGTGTATGGGCTTGACTGTTGATATGTTAAGTATAGGATCTGCCCTAATCCTTCGTTTTGCAGTTTCTACAAAGTTGCTACGCTTCAGTCTTCCCTTTCCAAAACCATTAAATCTGTTGTACATAGGGTGGTCTGTCAATCTTCTAAATTTTTCTGCTTGTTGCTGGGCTCTGCTATCTCTTCTATCCTGCATTGGTTGTAAACAAGTGATCTTTTCTAGTTCATTAATAGGCGTTGTCTTCAGGCTTCCAGTTATGATTCGCATTCCTTGGTTTTGGACTCTACTTATTTTGTTAAAGTTTGACTTAGCTGCTGTTGCCCAAGCTGCAATGCCATATTCCAGTACTGGCCTCACCCGTCCAGTATATAACTTCTTGAGAACTTTCTCATCTGCTCCCCACGTTGTACCAGCAAGCTTTTTCATGATTGCCATTCTCTGCCTTGCTCTTGTTCGATTTTTCTCAACCTGTGTCTTCCATGTCAGGCGACGATCAAAGGTGACTCCTAGATAGTTTGGATTTTCTTCATGGCGCAATATTTTTCCATTCAATACCAGCTTAGGTTGCTGAGTTTTATTTGAGAGGGAGAACACTGTGCATGTTGTTTTCTCCTCACTTATCTTCACTAGCCATGATTTTGACCAGTCCTCTAGCGCTAATAAGGCTTGCTGTATTCTGCTGTTAGCTGTACTAATATATTCTTCAGATGTCCATATGGCTAGGTCATCTGCAAAGGAGGATGTGTGTACTCTGGCTGGAAAATTTTCTGTGATGTCATTTATATATGCTAGGAATAATGTTGGTGAAAGAACTCCTCCTTGGGGGACACCTTGCTCCAGCAGCATCATTTTGCTTGTTTGTCCTTGTACTTTTGTCCTGGCAGTTCTGTTCTCAAGGTAGTGGCTGATCCATTTATACATTTTTCCACAAACATGCATGTTTTGCAGTTTTACTTTCAGTCCTTCCTTCCATACTTTATCAAATGCTTTTTCTAAATCTATCCAGACTGCTAGTGTGTGCTTTTTCTCTTGGAAGGCATCCTCTATTTCCTGAGCTATATAGGTTATTTGATCTTCAGTGGATCTGTATTTTCTGAATCCTGCTTGGTGTGGTGTTAAGAGTTTGTTTTCTTCCAGATGCCATGTTAGCCTGCCATTGATAATGCGTTCCATTAATTTTCCTACACAGCTAAGTAGACTGATAGGTCGATAGCCATTTGGTTCTTCCAGGTCTTTTCCTTTCTTTGGGACTGGTATTAGTATAGCTTCCTTCCATGCCTGTGGGACTATTCCTCTCTTCCAGCTGTTATTTAGGACTGCTAGTAGTTTCTTCTTTGCCTTGGTGCCTAGTCCTATTAGCATTTCATTTGTGATTCCATCCTTTCCTGGTGATTTCTTCTTTTTTAGGGTATTCATTGCCTGTTCCATTTCTTCCATTGTTAGATTTGCCATCATATATTCTGCTGCTGTCTCTGTATTTCTATGATGTATCTGTTTGTCTTTGATTGCTTTCTTCTGTTCGGTTGTAATATCAATGTGGTTTGCATTTGCATAGTGTTCCATTAGTGCATTTGCAGCCTTTTTGCCTGTAAGCAAGGCATTTCCTTGTTTAATTGTTATTTGTTTGTTTCTAGGTCCTTCATTGTTCATGGCTTTCACTAGTTTCCATAGTTTGTTTCCATCCCTGTCAAAATTCAGGTTTTCTGTTTTTTCCCTCCAACAATCTCTTGTTGTTTGATTTACTGTTCTTTTATATTTTGCTGAGATGGCTTTGAGAGAGATGTTTGCTTCAATTGTTTGTTCTCTCTCTGCTGTCTTCCTGGCATCTTCAACTTTGTCCTCCAAACTTTGTAGTTCTTCAGTCCAGTATGGTTTGTAATTTTTCCTCGCTCCTCTTGGAATGGACTCAGTGGCTGCCTGTATTATCGCTCTGTTTAGACTTTCCACCATTTGCTTTATGTTGCCATATCGTGTATTTATGTTTTCACAATATTTGTCTGTTAGTATGGCAAATCTGTCCCAATCTGCTCGTTTGTAATTCCAGCGGGGCAAGGGCTTTTGCTCCTGTGGAACATACTCCATATTCATTTCAAGCTTGATTGGTCTGTGGTCACTACCTGCTAATTGGTCCAGCACATGGCGATCGATTTTGTGGAGGATGTCTCCTGTGCAGAAAGCTAAGTCTGGAGTAGAAGTGGTAAGCCATCTTCTGGAGTAGAAGCTCGGTGTGTCATCCGCTTTGTTGAGTAGATGGAGATTTGAGTCTATTTCCCAGTCCTCCAATTCATCTCCTCTTTTGTCAGTATCTGGGTATCCCCATCTTTCTGAACGGCTATTAAAGTCTCCGACAATAATGCAGTTTGTGTCAGTTATTTTCATGTTTGAGAGTGTAAGGTCCTTATCTGCTGGGCTATACAGATTGTAGATTCTTATTTTCACGTCCTTTATCATTATGTCAACACCTATAATTTCCGTTTGGTTGTCAGAGATCACAGATACTTCGCTGCAAGGTATTGTATTTCGTGTAAGTATTAGAACTCCTCCTTTGTGTCCTTCGCGGTCGAAACGTGTGGCCTGATATCCTCTGACTGAGAATTTGTGATTGGCGTTGAGGTGTGTCTCTTGAATGCATGCCACATCTATTCTATCTTTATGAAGACGCTGTGTTAGGGAGTCTTTCTTCTTGTAAACTCCTTCGGCATTCCACTGTAGTATGTTGAGTGTCCGGGGTATTTGGTCAATAGCTCTTAACCTACTCCTCTGTGCCTTGACTCCACAGCACAGGGGAAGGTGACCACCAGTAGTCATGGGTGGACCCCCTCGAGGCAGGGGGCCCGGCACTATCACCGCCTGATGGGACTTCACGGGATTAGCACCATATCGATTAATTTTGATTTGTGACATCATTAATTAAGTTACGTTGCACTGCTTTGTCAAGCCTGTGGCTCAGTACATCCGATTTCGACAAGCATTTATTCGGGATGCTTTCCCTAGCCTTTGACTGTCCCCAGTCTACCTACAAGGCAGCAGGTTTCACGCTGCACTGCTTTGTCAAGCCTGTGGCTCAGTACATCCGATTTCGACAAGCATGTATTTGGGGTGCTTTCCCTAGCCTTTGACTGTCCCCAGTCTACCTACAAGGCAGCAGGTTTGTGTGTCTCTTCGTCTGGTCCCTCTCCCTTGACCTGTCCGACATGGGTGGCCCTACCAGTAGCTGTGCTACCGTCGGCATAGCTCTTGGGGTCATTGGGACGCACAAGCCCCTCTACCTCGTCACGGTGGACACACAGCAGAGGGGATTTGGGTACTTATCTGAATAATTTCAGCTTTGTCGGGTCTACCAGGAGCTGTTGACTTCTCTTTCTTAGTTTCTCCGCTCTTTTATATGTTTCTACTCCACATTTTGTTATATAGAGCAGCACCAATTAACACAAAAAAATTTACCAATATGTAAGTTGATATTAATCACACTCAACAATATCTCTCTCTCTCGAACGGAATGCTGAAATGCGAAGTTACTGTAATTATTTCTGTCTGTCATCATGTCAATGTCGTCTTGTTTTCACTTGCTTGAGGCATCACCTGGAACATTCCTGTGAAACATATCAATCTTATCTGTTTGTAATTACTCTATTTCACAGATGTTCACTCCTTCTCACATGCCATTCTTTCTATCGTGAGCGCTCTTCGTGTTTCATTCTTTCCTTATCAGTCGCACGTTCTCTTGTAATCCACTCGTTACTGATGACAAACAATCACACTCTTGGTGCCACTGACAAACATTCTTGCTCATAGTTTCAAACACTTGCTGACATCATTATTGAACTTGGTCATACGTTTACATACTACTCTTGCTGTTACACTGGTGAAAAATTCACTCGACCACTCTTTCTGTTGTTACATAAACACTCAGTCATCGGTTCATAAATATTCTTTCATCACTTTGCATTCTCTTCATAAGTTCACACAAATTCTGCTACTACTCTTTCGTTCTTGTCGTGGGTTCATAAGAACTTCTGACACCACTCTTTCGTTCTTGTCATGGGTTCATAAGAACTTCTGACACCACTCTTAGCCGCCTGTCAAGAACCTGGATTCACACAGGCATGCTGGCCACTTCATTCGTACCTTACGATCACAAACGCGGGTGTACAAATGGTATCCATGTTACTATTTATTTTCAGTAATTCTCTCACACAGTTTTCAACCAGGCGATAATGCACAGATATATATATCACTTGCATCAATCGCTCTCACAACTCAAATACGTTCGCTCGCTATGTCTATCTATGTCCTTCCTAATCTACACAGTCGCTAGGGAAAATCACACATCTGAACGCTCCAACAGTCAAGTCCGGTCTCCCTGAGTTTACAGGTCTCGCTACTCTTTGCCCTCAACTCCCCGTGCGGTCAGCAGTACTGCGTGTTGGTCACTTGTCACGTAGTCTAGAGTCTCGTACTCGTTACCCTACAGTCGTACTATAGTTCCCCGTGGTTAACGTCCCTTATCTTATCTAGGTGGTAGATTCCCATTATGTCCTAGTTATGACACGTCTGTGTCCTGTGTCCTGTCTTATAGCTGGTTGAAGGTCTACGTCCTTCTACTGTCTCTATCTGTCTATTCTCTGATAACAGTCCTTATCTATGTCCTGTCTCTCTCTATCTATTCTCTTATACAGGTCCTTATCTATGTCCTGTCTCTGTCCTTTCCTTACTTCTGTCCTTGTCCTACTTATATTATTTACACAACACTTTGACAGATTGACTGTGACATGCTATAAAGGATATGAAACTTAACGTTTTTTAAAAAAAACGTGGGTTATTTTTACTTTACCGATGAGTATGTGATCATCACTTTAGATAGGGATATCAATTGGAAAACCTTTAGTCCTCTAGTCTCTACTTCCTTCTTCTCACTTCTATAGGCGCCAAACAGTACATGTGTGTTTATTTATGAACTGGCTTTAGATAGGGGGGAACTGAGGCGTTCTGCTCTAAGCCCACTCTTGGTTAATACATATTTATTCCAATGGAGCATATATTTAATGTGTTAGTAAAGTCTGTGTAACAAATATTGAATTAAAGACATGATGTCGGTCTGTTCTCAGCAACGGTACAACAGTATGCCCACAACAGTCTGCTGTTTGGAGCCTCCGCTGGGCAATACAAGGTTGCAGGTTGCCAAGCTGATCACAACCCTGGTTGGTGTGAATATGCATCAAGTCAACACAGAGCTGGCCTCTTTGGGAACTGTACAGACCTTGTTGGTGAGTGTGTCCAGTTAAGTTGTTATATGAGAACATCATGATGTATGGCAGCGAATTACGGACAGTCAGCAGACAAGTGAGGAATTATGTGGGAGATGTGGTTTTATGTTCTATAGAAGAATGATGAGAACACCGTTGATGGGTAGAAAGCTTACTGAAGATATCTTGAAAGAAGTTAACTCACAAAGAAACTGGTTATTAGCATCAAAAGAAGATACTCCACTGTCTTAGGGCATGTCATTGGTAGGGGATTGCTTGCTTGTGTTCGCTGGCTGTGATCTCCAGCGTGAAGTCCTGTATGTTGGATGAAGACATCCTGTTGTCTAACATTAGTATGATGTCATACAGGACCTGAGGTTTGCGTGAGTATCCGTACTGGAGTATGTTGTAGCAGTAAAGTTAAAGAGGAGAGAAGTGGGGGAGACCAAGATAGATGATGCTGGACATCATGACATGGAGGAACATCAGTATCAGTAATGATTAGCAGCACAAAAGAGAGAAGGCTGTGGTCAGACATGATTAGTAACTCCACGCGGCATGGACTATTAGAAGGAAGTGGAGGACAGAATCTTAACTAAATAAATCCAAATATTTAAGGACAGTCATAACATCAGATGTAAGATGCATGCCAGAGGTTAAGAGCATAATAGGCCAAACAAAAGCTGCATTTCAGAAAGTATCGTATGCAGTAAGCCACTTTCATTGAATACGACAAAGAGAGTTCTAAAATGTTATATAGAATCTAGAAATGTGAACGAAAATATTAGGAAGATCTTGGAGGCGGTGCAGATAGAATTTCTGAGATCTCATCTGATCTTGTTCCTCCTGTACCTTGCGGTGTCGAGATGAAGAATTAACCGTGGGAGAGTGTTCATGTATGGAGATTCCCATGGACTCTGTTATTTCCTGTGTGCTGCCAGGTCGACCCAGTCTAAAATTGGTACCAGGAAATGTCCTGTGAAGTAAAGGCAGCCAGTGTGGTATTGATTACATGACCCGCTGAGTGAAGATTTTTTGTTCTTTTTTTTTTGCATATCTTATTTACAGGACATTGCTGTCACCACCAGCACTGCTATTGTTGATGTCTTGGCAAGTTTACGTTCAGTAGTTTGCCATTGCTTTCTGAAAGACCGGCTCCCATACCATCACGTTAAAACCAGCGCGACACGGTCTGCTGCCAAATCGGTCGCAGCTGTGTTTTGAATGTAGGTAAGTGGCCTCACGAATTGTGTCCGCAAGGCCTTAGCCATGGAGACCGGCGAGTGCATATTAGTGTATAAAAATATGGGTCAAACCACTACAGGTCTGATGTGTGATTCTGGCATGCATATATTTGAATCCTTACTCATGCTAAGGAGGTCATCTCCAGTGTTGAGATACTCCTTATGTGATATATGGGAGGTGACCAAAGCACTTATGGTCACTGAAAGTGATCTGTTACCAAAGAACCACTTCCACCACACCATGCATGGGCACACACACAATCACAGAGAGAGAGAAGAGATAGAGATAGTTTAACAATAGTTTAAAAGGCAAGAGGGTCAGTTTCATTGCATGGGTTTTATCCCATATGGTTCAATCTCTTTCTGCCTGCCGAAAGTGTCTCACAAAGCATGAACTCCTTAGCTTTGGTGGCGACCCTCCGGAGTCTTCAGAGAAAATTGCACTCGTGAACCAAATGACATAGCCCAGAATTGAACCCACAACCTTAGTGAGGCATAATAACTAAGCCATGGAGATTCCCAGAGAGAAGAGAGAAAGAGAGAGAGAGGAACAAAGCAACGTTTTACCTTGCTTTTCCTGACAGAGACACATTGTTATTAACTGCCTTATTGTCACTTTCAGGACTTATATTTCAAGTATGAGTGGAACAATTTTTTACATACTCAAGTAGAACAGTGCCTTCTTATTGTTTTAAACAACAGACCGTTGGAGACAGACGGCACCCAATTGCATCCTTTATTGGCTCAGGTACGGGTGTGTGTTTTTGTACTGTCTCATCTCATCTTGTTCCTCTTGTGCCTTGCGGTATTTCATCTCATCTCATCTTGTTCGTTTTGTACCTTGCCGTGTATCATCTTGTTCTTCTTGTACCTTGCCATGACCCCTCTGCTGTGTGTCCACCGTGACGAGGTAGAGGGGCTTGAGCGTCCCAATGACCCCAAGAGCTATGCCGACGGTAGCACAGCTACTGGTAGAGCCACCCATGTCGGACAGGTCAAGGGAGAGGGACTAGACGAAGAGACACACAAACCTGCTGCCTTGTAGGTAGACTGGGGACAGTCAAAGGCTAGGGAAAGCACCCCGAATACATGCTTGTCGAAATCGGATGTACTGAGCCCTTGCCCCGCTGGAATTACAAATGAGCAGACTGGGACAGATTTGCCATACTAACAGACGAATATTGTGAAAACATAAATACACGATATGGCAACATAAAGCAAATGGTGGAAAGTCTAAACAGAGCGATAATACAGGCAGCCACTGAGTCCATTCCAAGAGGAGCGATAAAAAATTACAAACCATACTGGACTGAAGAACTACAAAGTTTGGAGGACAAAGTTGAAGATGCCAGGAAGCATGCAGAGAGAGAACAAACAATTGAAGCGAACATCTCTCTCAAAGCCATCTCAGCAAAATATAAAAGAACAGTAAATCAAACAACAAGAGATTGTTGGAGGGAAAAAACAGAAAACCTGAATTTTGACAGGGATGGAAACAAACTATGGAAACTAGTGAAAGCCATGAATAATGAAGGACCTAGAAACAAACAAATAACAATTAAACAAGGAAATGCCTTGCGTACAGGAAAAAAGGCTGCAAATGCACTAATGGAACACTATGCAAATGCAAACCACATTGATATTACAACCGAACAGAAGAAAGCAATCAAAGACAAACAGATACATCATAGAAATACAGAGACAGCAGCAGAATATATGATGGCAAATCTAACAATGGAAGAAATGGAACAGGCAATGAATACCCTAAAAAAGAAGAAATCACCAGGAAAGGATGGAATCACAAATGAAATGCTAATAGGACTAGGCACCAAGGCAAAGAAGAAACTACTAGCAGTCCTAAATAACAGCTGGAAGAGAGGAATAGTCCCACAGGCATGGAAGGAAGCTATACTAATACCAGTCCCAAAGAAAGGAAAAGACCTGGAAGAACCAAATGGCTATCGACCTATCAGTCTACTTAGCTGTGTAGGAAAATTAATGGAACAGCATTATCAATGGCAGGCTAACATGGCATCTGGAAGAAAACAAACTCTTAACACCACACCAAGCAGGATTCAGAAAGTACAGATCCACTGAAGATCAAATAACCTATATAGCTCAGGAAATAGAGGATGCCTTCCAAGAGAAAAAGCACACACTAGCAGTCTGGATAGATTTAGAAAAAGCATTTGATAAAGTATGGAAGGAAGGACTGAAAGTAAAACTGCAAAAAATGCATGTTTGTGGAAAAATGTATAAATGGATCAGCCACTACCTTGAGAACAGAACTGCCAGGACAAAAGTACAAGGACAAACAAGCAAAATGATGCTGTTGGAGCAAGGTGTCCCCCAAGGAGGAGTTCTTTCACCAACATTATTCCTAGCATATATAAATGACATCACAGAAAATTTTCCAGCCAGAGTACACACATCCTCCTTTGCAGATGACCTAGCCATATGGACATCTGAAGAATATATTAGTACAGCTAACAGCAGAATACAGCAAGCCTTATTAGCGCTAGAGGACTGGTCAAAATCATGGCTAGTGAAGATAAGTGAGGAGAAAACAACATGCACAGTGTTCTCCCTCTCAAATAAAACTCAGCAACCTAAGCTGGTATTGAATGGAAAAATATTGCGCCATGAAGAAAATCCAAACTATCTAGGAGTCACCTTTGATCGTCGCCTGACATGGAAGACACAGGTTGAGAAAAATCGAACAAGAGCAAGGCAGAGAATGGCAATCATGAAAAAGCTTGCTGGTACAACGTGGGGAGCAGATGAGAAAGTTCTCAAGAAGTTATATACTGGACGGGTGAGGCCAGTACTGGAATATGGCATTGCAGCTTGGGCAACAGCAGCTAAGTCAAACTTTAACAAAATAAGTAGAGTCCAAAACCAAGGAATGCGAATCATAACTGGAAGCCTGAAGACAACGCCTATTAATGAACTAGAAAAGATCACTTGTTTACAACCAATGCAGGACAGAAGAGATAGCAGAGCCCAGCAACAAGCAGAAAAATTTAGAAGATTGACAGACCACCCTATGTATAACAGGTTTAATGGTTTTGGAAAAGGAAGACTGAAGCGTAGCAACTTTGTAGAAACTGCAAAAGCGAAAGATTAGGGCAGATCCCATACTTAACATATCAACAGTCAAGCCCATTTACAATGCACACAACTTCCCAGCTTGGAGACAGCAGCAACTGCCTGAGATGATAGAAAACATTCCTGGTATTGAGAAAAAGAACACTCAGAATGAAACCGAAAGAAGAAAAATAACCCTCAACTACATAAAAGAACATTACCCAAGCAGCAATTGGACCCATGCATATACAGATGAATCAGCCAAAGATTCAATTAAAAATGGAGGAGGAGGAATTCTCCTTAATTTAAAAAATGGAGTGATAAAAACACAGTCAGTGGCAACTGGAAAATTTTCAAGTAACTTCAAAGCGGAGGTAGAGGCTTTGAAAACTGCAGCAGAAATGCTCTTGATGGAGGAAAATAAAGAGAAGCAAATAGCTATCTTCACAGATGCAAAGTCAGCTGTCTCAATACTGAAGAGCAAAAACAGCACAGAACTAGCTGACCTAAGAGCAGCACTCCATGGTCTATGCCAGAAATCCAAAAAAGTTGTAATACAGTGGATCCCATCACATTGCAGTATACCTGGAAATGAAGAGGCTGACAGACTAGCAAAAGAGGGTGGACGATTACCACAGCCTTGACATAGACATAACCTATAATGAGGCAAAAAGGTTTATAAAAAGCACTTATAGAACCAAATGGGAATCAGAGCATCCAGGCCACCAGAAGGATGATGCATATTACAAACTCGACCGAAGAGAACAAGTAGCAATCTTCAGACTCCGCACAGGACATAACAGGCTGAAACACCACTTGTTCAATAAACTAAAGATAGGAGATACCGATGAATGTAATTGTGGAACTGGTAAAATGACAGCTAAACATTTGCTGCAGGAGTGCCCAATATATGCAGAACAGAGAAAGATATTTTGGCCCACGCCTGCTGCATTTGAGGACAAGCTCTATGGAGATATCAACAAGCTCAAGTTGACTACAGCTTACTTTAACTACATTCAGGTTGACATCTAAAGGTGGATGACGATGTATTTAGACTGCCACACTTCATACCACAGGTATGTCGGTTACAAAAGCGTCCCAGAGGCATTAAATGGAATATTGCTTGGATAGCACATCCATTACGTGGAAAGTCCGAATCAAAAGCTCACTGTGTGGGCTTCGTAAATGGTTGGAAAAGTGTCCTAGTGGCACGAAATGGAATATTGCTTGGATAGCATATCCATTACGTGAAAAGTCCGAATCGAAAGCTCACTGTGTGGGCTTCATAAAAGGTGGAAAAAGTGTCCTAGTGGCACGAAATGGAATATTGCTTGGATAGCAAATCCATTATGTGGAAAGTCTTAATCGAAAGCTCACTGTGTGGATGTCATCTGCAGACTGCATTCTTCTGGTTTCCGGAGGAACAGCCTATGGTGAACGGAAGGCCCAATATACGGAAGTGAGGCTAAGCAGCCATGTGCAGGACGTGACGATTCCTTGGGTGAGCCCAGTACCAGAGCGCTGTGTGATGGCTCTGCAAGTATGGAAGCCTCCTTGGATGGCGGGGAATGCCCATGGTCTGCCCCTGCCTTCCCTTGAGGGTTGACCAGGATGTCTTTGGCTGTTCTATATGGGCCAGCTAGGATGGGGGATAACACCACAACAGTGAGATTCAAACGTCCTAAGAAACCCCCGGGAAGGTTAACCCGGTCAACAAATGCCCGCAGAAGTCGGATGTGTCGGCCTAACGGCGCAAGAACGCAGCTCTGCTGTAAACAGGCACAACGCAGTCACATCCGGAAAAAAAATCCGGATGAACGCAGAAGAAGAAGAAGAAGTACCTTGCCATGTCACATCTCATCTCATCTTCTACCTTGTAGTGTTGAGGTGAAGCATAAACAGCAGGAGAGTGCCCTTCCATCATCTCATCTTGTTCCTCTTGTACCTTGCAGTGTCTCATCTCATCTCATCTCATCTCATCTCTTGTTCCTCTTGTACCTTGAAGTGTCTCATCTCATCTCATCTTGTTCCTCTTGTACCTTTTCGTGTCACGGTGAAACATAAACAACGGGAGAGTGCCCATCCATCTTCTCATCTTGTTCCTCTTGTTCCTTGCAGTGTTGAGGTGAAGCATAAACAGTGGGAGAGTACCAATTTATGGGCCTCATATGTCCAGATTCCCATGGATATTCCCTCTGTCCATCGTTTACATAGTCAGCCTCCTCTTCTGGTTCCATTTAGTCTGTACATCATTGCTTGTTGTGGGATATACTGTCAGTTGGTGGCCTAGTTATATGGCTTAACCAGTTTAACTTGCTCTTTTCTTATGAAATCTAGCGCTGCTATAAAACACACACACCTCCATCACCGCTTTAGTCCTCATTTCTGATTTTCTGATTTTCTCCTTTCCTAATACATAAATATTTTCAGCAATCTCATTTTCATTTTTGTAGGTGTAATATTTCTTTTCTCTTTTTCTTTTTTCTTTCCCAGGTCAGTGGCCTTACTTCTGCTCTTGCGTGCGTGCGTACATGTGGGTGGGTGGGTGTTCATGTTCTGTATTGAGTAAGGGTAACACTGACCTTTCTTGAGGGAAGTGTCTTGCACCTAATTGGGCACCTCACAGATCAGCATGTCCAACTTCCACATGCATTTCTGTAAGGTTTGTATTTGCTTCCCAGAATGCATCCCAAGTTAACAGGCTCTATCTACCCTAGGTTGTCTTTCCTAACAATTTTGCCAGAACATGAGCTTCTACTTTTTGGGATTTTCTACTACTGTGGAATTTTTATTGTGTACACAGGACCGACTGTTTTTTGCCCTTATCTGAGGATAGGTGTCCAGTCTCACTACCCAAGAGATAAGGGGATGTGTGTGATATCATTAGATATCAGTAGTTCTTGGAAAAAGTTATAGCCATATGCTGTGATCAAACCCAGTGGCTTCTGAGCATGGTGCCATTTTAGCGTCTCAGCCACGACTTCCCCGTTTCCAGAGGATTCACAGCCAAACAACCAGTCTTTACCTTTATGTGTGAACATATTTAACTTTATTTCTTATTTTTATGTACGAACCCATTAACTTTATCATTACCATTATGTATAAACTTATATACATTTTACCCTTGTGAACACTAATATATGAATATATTAACTTTACCATTTTCTTTGAGAGTGAACCTATTTGAATAATGAAGACACAAACAATAGATTGCACGATTTATTGCCTGGCATATTTTGCTGCATCTCGTCAGGTACATACTGCAAAAATCACACAACTTACGTGAAATTAACTAGATAAATCCTTCAAGTTGAAATATACACATATTCGTACAGTAATGTCATTTATCTACCACAGTAATTTTAAGCTGACTAACATGTCTTTCTGTTTACACAATTATGGCTTGCGTTGATTGATCATAATTGCTTATGAAATTTTAACAAGCGAGTATTTTGTGTGTTAAACACAATGTGTACACAGTGTGTGAACCTATTAACTATATCATTACCTTTATATACGATTTGTTGAAGAATTCACTGACCAGTGTCTGTTGATTTCTTTGTGCAGACACCATTTATTTACTTAACTCCATGGCTACATTTGTTTGTTTTGCAGTTGTTTGCTGAATATAATTTTGTGCAGCGGCTGCTTGCTGAGTGGGAAAAAAACGAACAGCGACAGTAAGTGAACATCTAGGGTGTCAACTAAATATGTAATGATTGAAATGATGGGGTTGGGCATATTAAGGGATAATGAGAGATGTTCATGAGTGTAAGCGAAGTTGCACCACAAATGTGCATCTGTAATGTGTACATTATGTAGAGACTCTTAATTGCAGTTCTTATCCTGGTGTGAGGAAATGCAACTTAAAGACTAAATGTCGTGGCAGCAGACCAGGCTCTAAGCCTTGGTCTGCAACTGGTTTAGGATTGAAGCTCTGGCAGGCAGACAGTTAGAGCACTGCTTTTCTGATCTGGCAGCTTCTGCAGCTTGTCTTACTCCAGATGTAATTTTGTTTCCTTTCCTCTGGAGTAAACTAGGCTGGCCGAGAGAGAGAGAGAGAGAGAGAGAGAGAGAGAGAGAGAGAGAGAGAGAGAGAGAGAGAGAGAGAGAGAGAGAGAGAGAGAGAGAGAGAGAGAGAGAGAGAGAGAGAGATCATGCTGCATGGGCAACACATGGTCTCTACATTTCAGCCCAGGCTTTGTGATATTTTTCAAGCACAATGTAAAAAACTATGGTCTGTCAAGAAAGGCAGGTGCCTGTAAGTAATTGCAGTTAGAAAGACGTTAGATTTGCACTACAGTTGTGTGTGTGTCTGTGATCAGTAGCTTTGCATTGGTTTTTTACGAAATGGTGTTTACTGTGACGTCCTGTTAAGGATATGCAGTTTTTTTAAACATTGTTTTAGCCTGTATAAAAGAAATTGTTTTATCATATATAAACTGTTTTAGCCTGTAAAAATGAAAATAATGGTTTAGCGTGTATAAGCAGAAATAATGTTTTAGTATGCATAACCAATTTTTCCCCCTGTATAAACGAAGATAATGTTTTTGATTGTATACACAAAGATAATGTTTCAGCCTGTATAAATGAAATAATGTTTTAGCCTGCATGAAATGACATGTTTTATCCTGTATAAATGAAGACACTGTTGTATCCTACGTATCATTGTAGATATTAATACAGATTGTAGAAATGAAGATCATCTTTGAGCCTGTATTCACCTGATTTATTCCTGTTAGTGTAATATTAAACCGTTTTTCTTTCTTCCAAAGGAAAGCTGCACACGGCAGACGGTGTGGGTTCATGGGTCATCTAACCAAAATAGCCAACACTGTGGCCGGGCTTGTAGAGAAGAGTGACACAGGAAGTTTAATGAAGGAATTGTTTAATGGTAAGTAAAAGTTCATCTACCATGATATGTGGGGACCCATGGGCAATGAAAGGTCAGAGATGTTGGTTGGAAATGCCATTATATCAAATGATCAGCCATATATATATATTTACTGACGTGTCCTCACACATGTTTACTGTTGGCATCCGCATATTTACTTTGGTGTCCTCTCATATTTATTGTCGTCTCATATTTACTCTTGTGTCCTCATATTTACTGTGTGTCCTTACATATTTACTGTCGTGTCCTCATATTTATTGTCATGTCCTCACATATTTACTGTTGTATCCTGACATTTTTACTGTTTGTGCCCTCACATATTTTCTGTCGTGTCCTCACATATTTTCTGTCGCGTCCTCACATATTTTCTGTCGCGTCCTCATATTTTCTGTCGTGTCCTCACATATTTACTGTCATGTCCTGACATTTTTATTGTACCATCATATTTACTGTCATGTCCTGAAATTTTTATTGTACCATCATATTTACTGTCATGTCCTCACATATTTACTCTCATGTCCTCATTTACCGTTGTGTCCTCACATATTTACTGTTGTGTCCTCACACATTTACTGTCATGTCCTCACATGTTAACTGTTGTGTCCTCACATATTTACTGTCATGTCCTCACATATTTACTGTCATGTCCTCACATATTTACTGTCATGTCCTTGTGTCCTTACATATTTACCTGTTGTGTCCTCACATATTTACCTGTTGTGTCCTCACTTATTTACCTGTTGTGTCCTCACATTTACTTGTTGTGTCCTCACATATTTACCTATTGTGTCCTCACATATTTACCTGTTGTGTCCTCACATTAACTTGTTGTGAACTCATATATTTACCTGTTGTGTCCTCACATATTTACCTGTTATGTCCGCTGATATGTTCTATCATGTTTTCTTGATGCACTCTGGTGATCTTCAACAGGGCTTTCACAAGATGTCAAGGACCGATGGGAGGCATTTGTTGCTGGGTCTTTGGCAGAAACCAATAAGAAAAATGCAATAGAATTGGTGAGTAATACGTGTCACGAGTAGATAGCATGTATGAGAATGGTGACGAGCCGTATTGACTCTCATAATAGTTCTGTCATAAGATGTGTGGACACTCTGCATAGATGATCCATGGATACTTTCAAGGGAATAGATGTAAGGACATTACTGTGCAGACAGAAGATATATGGACATTGTCCAGGGAAAGATAAGATTATAGGACATTTGTCCAGGGAATGATAAGATATATGGACATTGTCCATGGATAACATATGGACATTGTCCAGGTATAAGATATATGGACTTTACTGTGTGCAGACAGAAGATATATGGACATTACAGTGTGCAGACAGAAGATATGTTAACAGTAATGTGTGCAGACAGAAGATATATGGACATTACTGCATGCAGACAGAAGATATATGGACATTACTGTATGCAGACAGAAGATATATGGACAGTACTATGTGCAGACAAAACATATGGACATTACTGTGTACAGACAGAAGATATATGGACATTACTGTGTGTAGACAGAAGATAATATGGACATTACTGTGTGCAGACATAAGATATATGGACATTACTGTGTGCAGACAAGATAATATGGACATTACTGTGTGCAGACAAGATATATGGACATTACTGTATGCAGACAGAAGATAATATGGACATTACTGTGTGCAGACAGAAGATAATATGGACATTACTGTGTGCAGACAGAAGATATTTGGACTGTGCAGACAGAAGATAATATGGACATTACTATGTGCAGACAGAAGATATATGGGCATTACTGTGTGCAGACAGAAGATATATGGACATTACTGTGTGCAGACAAGATAATATGGACATTACTGTGTGCAGACAGAAGATATATGGACATTACTGTACGCAGACAGAAGATAATATGGACATTACTGTGTGCAGACAAGATAATATGGACATTACTGTGTGCAGACAAGATAATATGGACATTACTGTGTGCAGACAAGATGATATGGACATTACTGTGTGCAGACAAGATAATATGGACATTACTGTGTGCAGACAAGATAATATGGACATTACTGTGTGCATACAGAAGATATATGGACATTACTGTATGCAGACAGAAGATAATATGGACATTACTGTGTGCAGACAGAAGATATTTGGACTGTGCAGACAGAAGATAATATGGACATTACTGTGTGCAGACAAGATAATATGGACATTACTGTGTGCAGACAGAAGATATATGGACATTACTGTATGCAGACAGAAGATAATATGGACATTACTGTGTGCAGACAGAAGATATTTGGACTATGTGCAGACAGAAGATAATATGGACATTATTGTGTGCAGACAGAAGATAATATGGACATTACTGTGTGCAGACAGAAGATATTTGGACTATGTGCAGACAGAAGATAATATGGACATTACTATGTGCAGACAGAAGATAATATGGACATTACTGTGTGCAGACAGAAGATATTTGGACTATGTGCAGACAGAAGATAATATGGACATTACTGTGTGCAGACAGAAGATATATGGGCATTACTGTGTGCAGACAGAAGATATATGGACATTACTGTGTGTAGACAAGATAATATGGACATTACTGTGTGCAGACAGAAGATATATGGACATTACTGTACGCAGACAGAAGATAATATGGACATTACTGTGTGCAGACAAGATAATATGGACATTACTGTGTGCAGACAAGATAATATGGACATTACTGTGTGCAGACAAGATAATATGGACATTACTGTGTGCAGACAAGATAATATGGACATTACTGTGTGCAGACAGAAGATATATGGACATTACTGTACGCAGACAGAAGATAATATGGACATTACTGTGTGCAGACAGAAGATATATGGACATTACTATGTGCAGACAGAAGATAATATGGACATTACTGTGTGCAGACAGAAGATAATATGGACATTACTGTGTGCAGACAGAAGATATATGGACATTACTGTGTGCAGACAGAAGATAATATGGACATTACTGTGTGCAGACAGAAGATAATATGGACATTACTGTGTGCAGACAGAAGATAATATGGACATTACTGTGTGCAGACAGAAGATATATGGACATTACTGTGTGCAGACAGAAGATAATATGGACATTACTGTGTGCAGACAGAAGATATATGGACATTACTGTGTGCAGACAGAAGATATTTGGACTATGTGCAGACAGAAGATATTTGGACTATGTGCAGACAGAAGATAATATGGACATTACTGTGTGCAGACAAGATAATATGGACATTACTGTGTGCAGACAGAAGATAATATGGACATTACTGTGTGCAGACAAGATATTTGGACTATGTGCAGACAGAAGATAATATGGACATTACTGTGTGCAGACAGAAGATATATGGACATTACTGTGTACAGACAGAAGATATTTGGACTATGTGCAGACAGAAGATAATATGGACATTACTGTGTGCAGACAGAAGATATATGGACATTACTGTGTGCAGACAGAAGATAATATGGACATTACAATGTGCAGACAGAAGATAATATGGACATTACTATGTGCAGACAGAAGATAATATGGACATTACTATGTGCAGACAGAAGATATATGGACATTACTATGTGCAGACAGAAGATAATATGGACATTACTATGTGCAGACAGAAGATATATGGACATTACTGTGTACAGACAGAAGATATTTGGACTATGTGCAGACAGAAGATATATGGACATTACTGTGTGCAGACAGAAGATATATGGACATTACTGTGTGCAGACAGAAGATAATATGGACATTACTGTGTGCAGACAGAAGATAATATGGACATTACTGTGTGCAAACAGAAGATAATATGGACATTACTGTGTGCAGACAGAAGATATATGGACATTACTGTGTACAGACAGAAGATATTTGGACTATGTGCAGACAGAAGATAATATGGACATTACTGTGTGCAGACATAAGATATATGGACATTACTGTGTGCAGACAAGATAATATGGACATTACTGTGTGCAGACAAGATATATGGACATTACTGTATGCATACAGAAGATAATATGGACATTACTGTGTGCAGACAGAAGATAATATGGACATTACTGTGAGCAGACAGAAGATATTTGGACTATGTGCAGACAGAAGATAATATGGACATTACTGTGTGCAGACAAGATAATATGGACATTACTGTGTGCAGACAGAAGATATATGGACATTACTGTATGCAGACAGAAGATAATATGGACATTACTGTGTGCAGACAGAAGATATTTGGACTATGTGCAGACAGAAGATAATATGGACATTACTGTGTGCAGACAGAAGATAATATGGACATTACTGTGTGCAGACAGAAGATATGTGGACTGTGCAGACAGAAGATAATATGGACATTACTATGTGCAGACAGAAGATAATATGGACATTACTGTGTGCAGACAGAAGATATTTGGACTATGTGCAGACAGAAGATAATATGGACATTACTGTGTGCAGACAGAAGATATATGGGCATTACTGTGTGCAGACATAAGATATATGGACATTACTGTGTGTAGACAAGATAATATGGACATTACTGTGTGCAGACAGAAGATATATGGACATTACTGTACGCAGACAGAAGATAATATGGACATTACAACATAAATACACGATATGGCAACATAAAGCAAATGGTGGAAAGTCTAAACAGAGCGATAATACAGGCAGCCACTGAGTCCATTCCAAGAGGAGCGAGGAAAAATTACAAACCATACTGGACTGAAGAACTACAAAGTTTGGAGGACAAAGTTGAAGATGCCAGGAAGACAGCAGAGAGAGAACAAACAATTGAAGCAAACATCTCTCTCAAAGCCATCTCAGCAAAATATAAAAGAACAGTAAATCAAACAACAAGAGATTGTTGGAGGGAAAAAACAGAAAACCTGAATTTTGACAGGGATGGAAACAAACTATGGAAACTAGTGAAAGCCATGAACAATGAAGGACCTAGAAACAAACAAATAACAATTAAACAAGGAAATGCCTTGCTTACAGGCAAAAAGGCTGCAAATGCACTAATGGAACACTATGCAAATGCAAACCACATTGATATTACAACCGAACAGAAGAAAGCAATCAAAGACAAACAGATACATCATAGAAATACAGAGACAGCAGCAGAATATATGATGGCAAATCTAACAATGGAAGAAATGGAACAGGCAATGAATACCCTAAAAAAGAAGAAATCACCAGGAAAGGATGGAATCACAAATGAAATGCTAATAGGACTAGGCACCAAGGCAAAGAAGAAACTACTAGCAGTCCTAAATAACAGCTGGAAGAGAGGAATAGTCCCACAGGCATGGAAGGAAGCTATACTAATACCAGTCCCAAAGAAAGGAAAAGACCTGGAAGAACCAAATGGCTATCGACCTATCAGTCTACTGAGCTGTGTAGGAAAATTAATGGAACGCATTATCAATGGCAGGCTAACATGGCATCTGGAAGAAAACAAACTCTTAACACCACACCAAGCAGGATTCAGAAAATACAGATCCACTGAAGATCAAATAACCTATATAGCTCAGGAAATAGAGGATGCCTTCCAAGAGAAAAAGCACACACTAGCAGTCTGGATAGATTTAGAAAAAGCATTTGATAAAGTATGGAAGGAAGGACTGAAAGTAAAACTGCAAAACATGCATGTTTGTGGAAAAATGTATAAATGGATCAGCCACTACCTTGAGAACAGAACTGCCAGGACAAAAGTACAAGGACAAACAAGCAAAATGATGCTGCTGGAGCAAGGTGTCCCCCAAGGAGGAGTTCTTTCACCAACATTATTCCTAGCATATATAAATGACATCACAGAAAATTTTCCAGCCAGAGTACACACATCCTCCTTTGCAGATGACCTAGCCATATGGACATCTGAAGAATATATTAGTACAGCTAACAGCAGAATACAGCAAGCCTTATTAGCGCTAGAGGACTGGTCAAAATCATGGCTAGTGAAGATAAGTGAGGAGAAAACAACATGCACAGTGTTCTCCCTCTCAAATAAAACTCAGCAACCTAAGCTGGTATTGAATGGAAAAATATTGCGCCATGAAGAAAATCCAAACTATCTAGGAGTCACCTTTGATCGTCGCCTGACATGGAAGACACAGGTTGAGAAAAATCGAACAAGAGCAAGGCAGAGAATGGCAATCATGAAAAAGCTTGCTGGTACAACGTGGGGAGCAGATGAGAAAGTTCTCAAGAAGTTATATACTGGACGGGTGAGGCCAGTACTGGAATATGGCATTGCAGCTTGGGCAACAGCAGCTAAGTCAAACTTTAACAAAATAAGTAGAGTCCAAAACCAAGGAATGCGAATCATAACTGGAAGCCTGAAGACAACGCCTATTAATGAACTAGAAAAGATCACTTGTTTACAACCAATGCAGGATAGAAGAGATAGCAGAGCCCAGCAACAAGCAGAAAAATTTAGAAGATTGACAGACCACCCTATGTACAACAGATTTAATGGTTTTGGAAAGGGAAGACTGAAGCGTAGCAACTTTGTAGAAACTGCAAAACGAAGGATTAGGGCAGATCCTATACTTAACATATCAACAGTCAAGCCCATACACAATGCACACAAGTTCCCAGCTTGGAGACAGCAGCAACTGCCTGAGATGATAGAAAACATTCCTGGTATTGAGAAAAAGAACACTCAGCATGAAACCGAAAGAAGAGAAATAACCCTAAACTACATAAAAGAACATTACCCAAGCAGGAATTGGACCCATGCATATACAGATGGATCAGCCAAAAATTCAATAGAGAATGGAGGAGGAGGAATTCTCCTAAATTTAAAAAATGGAGTGAAAAAAACACATTCAATGGCAACTGGAAAATTTTCAAGTAACTTCAAAGCGGAGGTAGAGGCTTTGAAAACTGCAGCAGAAATGCTCCTGATGGAGGAAAATAAAGAGAAGCAAATAGCTATCTTCACAGATGCAAAGTCAGCTGTCTCAATACTCAAGAGCAATAACAGCACAGAACTAACTGACCTAAGAGCAGCACTCCATGGTCTATGCCAGAAATCCAAAAAAGTTGTAATACAGTGGATCCCATCACATTGCAGTATACCTGGAAACGAAGAGGCTGACAGACTGGCAAAAGAGGGCGGACGACTACCACAGCCTGACATAGACATAACCTATAATGAGGCAAAGAGGTTGATAAAAAGCACTTATAGAACCAAATGGGAATCTGAGCATCCAGGCCATCAGAAGGATGATGCATATTACAAACTCGACCGAAGAGAACAAGTAGCAATCTTCAGACTCCGCACAGGACATAACAGGCTGAAATACCACTTGTTCAATAAACTAAAGATAGGAGATACTGATGAATGTAATTGTAGAACTGGAAAAATGACAGCAAAACATTTGCTGCAGGATTGCCCAACGTATGCAGAACAGAGAAAGATATTTTGGCCCACACCTGCTTCATTTGAGGACAAGCTCTATGGAGATATCAACAAGCTCAAGTTGACCGCAGCTTACTTTAACTACATTCAGGTTGACATCTAAAGGTGCATGAAGACCCAGAGGCATGAAATGAAATATTGCTTGGATAGCAAATCCATTATGTGGAAAGTCCAAATCGAAAGCTCGCTGTGTGGGCTTCATAAAAGGTGGAAAAGTGTCCTAGTGGCACGAAATGGAATATTGCTTGATAGCAAATCCATTACGTGGAAAGTCCGAATCAAAAGCCCATTGTGTGGGCTTCATAAAAGGTGGAAAAGTGTCCTAGTGGCATGAAATGGAATATTGCTTGGATAGCAAATCCATTACGTGGAAAGTCCGAATCGAAAGCTCACTGTGTGGATGTCATCTGCAGACTGCATACTTCTGGTTTCCGGAAGAACAGCCTATGGTGAACGGAAGGCCCAATATACGGAAGTGAGGCTAAGCAGCCATGTGCAGGACGTGACGATTCCTTGGGTGAGCCCAGTACCAGAGCGCTATGTATCGGCTCTGCAAGTATGGAAGCCTCCTTGGATGGCGGGGAATGCCCATGGTCTGCCCCTGCCTTCCCTTGAGGGCTGACCAGGATCTTTGGCTGTTCTATATGGACCAGCTGGGATGGGGGATAATACCACAACAGTGAGAGTCAAACGTCCTAAGAAACCCCCGGGAAGGTTAACCCGGTCAACAAATGCCCGCAGAAGTCGGATGTGTCGGCCTAACGGCGCAAGAACGCAGCTCTGCTGTAAACAGGCACAACGCAATCACATCCGAAAAAAAACTCCGGATGAACGAAGAAGAAGAAGAAGAATATGGACATTACTGTGTGCAGACAAGATAATATGGACATTACTGTGTGCAGACAAGATAATATGGACATTACTGTGTGCAGACAAGATAATATGGACATTACTGTGTGCAGACAAGATAATATGGACATTACTGTGTGCAGACAGAAGATATATGGACATTACTGTACACAGACAGAAGATAATATGGACATTACTGTGTGCAGACAGAAGATATATGGACATTACTATGTGCAGACAGAAGATAATATGGACATTACTGTGTTGCAGACAGAAGATAATATGGACATACTGTGTGCAGACAGAAGATATATGGACATTACTGTGTGCAGACAGAAGATAATATGGACATTACTGTGTGCAGACAGAAGATATATGGACATTACTGTGTGCAGACAGAAGATAATATGGACATTACTGTGTGCAGACAGAAGATAATATGGACATTACTGTGTGCAGACAGAAGATATATGGACATTACTGTGTGCAGACAGAAGATATTTGGACTATGTGCAGACAGAAGATATATGGACATTACTGTGTGCAGACAGAAGATAATATGGACATTACTGTGTGCAGACAAGATAGTATGGACATTACTGTGTGCAGACAGAAGATAATATGGACATTACTGTGTGCAGACAAGATATTTGGGACTATGTGCAGACAGAAGATATATGGACCATTAACTGGTGGCAGACAGAAGATAATATGGACATTACTGTGTGAGAAAAAGA